>JAUZST010007743.1:0-13984 GCA_034779995.1 Parotocinclus haroldoi | reverse complement strand
TCTCTCTCTCTCTCTCTCTCTCTCTCTCTCTCTCTCTCTCTCTCTCTCTCTCTCTCTCTCTCTCTCTCTTTAGATCATCCAACCTAAACTGTTTAAAGTTTGTTATACAGGCTTATCTTTCCCAATTATAATTCAATATAACTACCCATGGACTAATTTTACAGTTACAAACAATACCCTACAGAGTACAGTGTTGTTGAACATGTTAATCAGGTGGTTATCAGGTAATACGTTTGAAGCTTTTTTTAAAGCAGGTTCTTCTCCATCTCAGTGACCTATATCTATGAGCCGAGGGCAGAAGTGTAAAATAGTTGTTAAGGGGGTGCTCAGTATATGTGACTATTGTTCTAGCAATGCAGGCTATTGCCCTATCGCTGAGTTCTGTAATGCTTGGTGTGGGAAAGTGGATTATGTTTGTGTATATATAATATGTATGTTTATAAATATTCATGATGTGCTGGTTGAAAGTCAACTTATTTTCCAGAGTAAGTCCAAGGAATTTTAGGCTGTTCTATTGTTTGTCCACTTATAGAGATATTGTTAATACTGAGAGTGGGTAAATTAAAAACCAGTTTCTTTATTTTCTCCCCAGTGAGATTTAAATAATCATATCAAATAATACATGGGCATGGTGGAGAGGTTTTGGTATGATTGATTGTGTATGGACAGGGGTCTTTTATACAGGTGCCGAGTTCAAACAGGTGCAATTAATACATGCAATGAGTGCAGAATAACGGGGTTCTTAAAGAAAAAACAACAGGTCTGTGAGAGCCAGAATTCTTTCTGGTTGGTAGGTGATCAAATACTTATTTTATGCAATACAATGCAAATTAGTTATTAAAATCATTCAATGTGATTTTCTGTTTTTTTATTCTGTCTCTGACAGTTGAAGTTAAGATATGATTACACTTTACAATTTTTGTTGCATCGGTTTTTGTGGTGCCACTTTGTATGAACTTTAGATTGTGATCAGATTAATTTCAATTATTTCAAAGTCATCACCTTCCAATAAAATGTCCTCATCACCGTGATGAGATCAAGTGATGATCTTGGTAGCTCAGGAGAAAATGTTATCCCATTCCCATTGATAACCTGTAGTCAATCCTCAAAAAGAGTGGACAAACAAAAACACTGATTAGGCAGGAATGGGCTGCCATAATTTAGGATTTTCCCCAAAAGCTGATATTCAGCATTCTAAGGTAAATTGTAGAAGTCTAAAAGAAGAAGGGTCAACAATGTAAATATTTATTTAGTAAAAGTTTTTATGTATTTAAAATAAATGGAGCGTCACTGATTTCATTAAAAGTCAATCAAATCGGACGAGGGTCAATAAATGAAGATCAGCTGTGTAAAAAAAGAAAGAGAGAGCGAGAGAGAGAGAGAGAGAGAGAGAGAGAGAGAGAGAGAAAAGCTTTGCTACCTCACGTCTAGTGCTGGAGAGGGAGCTCAGCTACTGGACAATCCTGGCATTGTTTATTAATTGCATGAGTCACTGCATAAGACTTGCAGTTCATTTTCTGGAAATGTCATGACTAGATAATGATTTAACACAGCTATCTAGACCGTTTTACAAAACATCTTAAGGTTTTCATTTGTTTCCGAGGAAATGATTCCTCCTATAAGTGAGTACATTGTGGACAAAATGCACTCTGCTTTTAAACAGAAGGTTTCTTATTGTGAGTTACAATTAAGGAGTTTATAAAATATGTTTAGGATACTTCTAAACAGGTAGGGAGTCAGTAGAAGGAAAATACATTTTGGCATATAAAGGCATTTTGTACAAAGTTTCAGGACTGCAGGTAGGCCAGTGCAATACTCGTACCTTCTCCTTCCACAGCAATGCCTTTGTAATGTGTGCAGCATGTGGTTTTCAAGAAATTCGCCATATTGGATCAATGGCAAACCAGAATTGTCTTAGAAATCAGGTTTGCAATAACTCTTGTGGTTCAAAAGTTATTCACACAGAATTGTTTTTTTTACTTTTATTGTTCGTCACAGGTAACTGAAGATGGAATTGACGATTCTGATGTCCGGAGGACACAGCTGCCTTATAGCCGCTTCAACAACCAACACCTGGAACCACCAATTTTACACGTCCTGTGTTTTGACTTACCCTGTGTCCTTTGACTTTTGACTCACCCTGCACATACACTGCTAAAAATGTTTGTGACAAATCTTGATAGCATAAACTACATGGTGGTTTATAGGTAATTAGCAGCAAACTGTTTGGGAATATTAGGACGCAATAAAGTATGTGATGTCTACTGCTATAACTCAGTGTCATTGTGCTTTTAGCATTTTTCACTAAGGTTTATTTTTTCTTTTAGACCTTTGCTCACAGGCCTGTGTGGCAATTCATCTTTTGGAAAATGACAAACAAAGAGGGCAAAATGAGCTGCTAATACTGATTAAATTCCGTTTTCAGTACACGCAGTAACTCCTTTCAGCCTTAGAAGGGCACTGTCAGCTTTTGAATCCCCCACCCTACAACTGGGCAGCAGTCAGCCAGAATAGGAAATAAACTGTACTGTAATTCACAAGTCTGGAGCTTAACAGTGGAGAGAAAACACTACTGTACTGTACTCACTCATTCCGTGCACATTCTCTCCTCCATCCAACCAGTCAGGAAAAGCTTTCACTGGCTTACCAAAAACAAACTTGGAGAGGCCAGTCAGAATGACGCACAGGAGCCTTCACAGCCTGCTGTCAGAGCTTCCTGTCTGAAAATCCTGCAACTCACCAAGCTTTTGACCTGCCGGGATGTGTGTATGTTTAAAAAAAAACTCATGCATGTGATTCTGAAGGATTCTAGAGTGAAGAATTCCAAGAAAATACTTTTTGTGTAAAGTGCACAGATTTGCACAGACTATAGTACTGTGTATTGTAATGAGGCTCTCTCTCTCTCTCTCTCTCTCTCTCTCTCTCTCTCTCTCTCTGTGTGTCCCATGTACAAACATTCCCTATTTCCTGTCACCATCATCCTGTTGTTGCTGAAGTCAAAAGTCATAGGTGCCTTTCTCTCATCAACTTCCTGTCAGTATTCCACTTCCTCTGTTGAGTCAAGAGTCCAGCTTTGATTAATTAAAACATACTATAACCCACTATGTATAGCATATAAAACAGGCTGAACTTAGCATAACTAGCTAGGCAATGTCTACATACTGACCCTTGAAGCATCTTGTGCAAAAAGATTTCGCAATTTACCATCATCTGTAACACATTTAATACTGAATGTCCTGCGGTAGTAGTCTTGAAAAAGAACCTGAACTGTTTAAAACAAACTACTTTGAAAGTACTACTACTGTGAAGCATAGAGGGAAGATAATGAAATACTACCTAATATACTTGAGCCTTGACCTTGAGCAAAAACGAATTAAGTATTAGCATTGAATTGATTATTAATGACATTGTGTATCCAGATAATTGTGGTAATTACATTTACGCTGAAGACAACTTAATCTTTCGATTCATTGTAGCTTAGCCGTTGCAGGTCATGAAGGATTTGTATCAAAATGTCTTCGCAATTGTCTTTATAAAGCAAAATAAGTTATGATGAATTGAAATGTTTATACATCATGTCAATCTATCCCCCCTTCTCTCTCTCTCTCCTTTTCTCTTTTTCTCAGGATATAGGTGTTGTCCAGCAAGGGGGAAGGAAATTCTGTCACTAAGAACAATGGGCCTGGTTTTCTATCTATAGGCGCAGACCTGGAGAAAAAGAGAGAAAAGAGGGAACCAAATAGCAAAAGAAAGACTTATTAGAGGTCCATGGAAAGACGATGAGAGTAAAACAGGCAAACGAAAAATTAAGAAGACATACAAAGAAGATCTGAAGATTAATTAAGCCAGAAGAAAGCTAAGGACCAAGCAGTGCAAGGCCGTCACCAAAATGGACTTTACCATCATAGTTGCTCTGGAATAAAGAGATGTACAGGAGATCAAACATCAGGAAATTTTGAAACAATTGTTTTGTTATAGCACAATTATCAACACTGTTTAAGGAGATTTTAATCCGATACAATCGTGTCGCAGTGGGTGAGTCACACTGAACATTACTTGCTGGTGAGAATAACTCTACCCTGAAAACTAAAGCTGTTTAAATGATAGTTTCTTTCTTGGCATCATTTCCGCAATGAAACTGTTTGTCATTTGCATGGTATAATGTACTAACATTTGATTGAAGTATTTGTTTCAACTGAGAAAAAAATGAACTGTTTCCAGGGAGTAAAAAACCCGTTCGATAAATTCTGCTTTTAAAAGATGAAGAGCTAGCCAACTCTCCTTGGAAAACCGGTCTTGGTTGGTGTATTCTCCTTTCTGTCAGTGGGATTGCAGGTTGTCAGGGTCACAACCAGTGTGGCTAGTTATACTGTTATTATACTACACTGTGGTGTAATATGGGTCCTAAAATTAGATATAAGAAATATATTTAAGGATTCACTAGGTTAGACAGCAACATTGTTACTCATAGTCCTGTGGTATTTCCTTACTGTAGGCTCTTGGCAAAATCCTCTGTCTCGTCTTTGACCTTCCGTGAATGTAAACAAACAGATATAAATAACACAGTAATCATTTAATGAAGCCATAAATATCTACTTTGGCATCCCACCAATTCTCCAATAATTTTTTCTGACATTTTGCTCAGAGCTTTAAAAAAAATCACCCTTGCATGTCTTGATTACTTGAAAGGGTATTTCAGTGTTTCCTGCCGCTTACTGACTGATGTCATACACTACCAATAACTCAAACACTGTAAGCTGATTTGGAAGAGGACAAAAGTTCAAAAGATTAATGACACTAGCAAAGAGGAGAAATTTCGTAATGATGTTAAAATCTGAAAGCATGACGCATGTTATAAACTTGACAGACTTAGCTTTTCTCTTCTGTTGTTTCTTTATGTCCTTGTTCCTTTTTCATTTCATTATGTTTCAACATCCTTTAATAATTGTCCTTGTCGATTCTGATTGTTTATTAATCACGGTTAACCTAATACCTCCTCCTTCAATATTTTACCCACAAAGATGGAGGAGTCTGGAAGTCCTCGCTTCAGGAAGCTCCATTTCCCTGTGGGCCTATGGATAAATTCTCCACGGAAACATTTTGCCAAGCTGGGAGCCCGCTGGCCCAGTGCAGCATCAGTCAAGTTAGTGTTCTGGATTTATTGGACAAATTCTGTGTGAACTAAGTATTTTATATCTATATTTATTGTTGTGATTAAATGTAATGTACTACTCTTAACATTGTTTGTGTCTCTCTAGTAAGGTTGCAGATTTCACCAAATGAGTTTCCAACATAATATATATCAGTATTTAGCTGTTACCTAATAAATAAGGTTTTAGTAATAGTTGAAAAAAGCAAAATATAAGAAATAAAAGACTGAACATATTTTACATTATTAAGCAGATGCCCTTATCCAGTGTGACACACAATTAATAAAATCTTACAATCCGATGGTGGGTTAAGGGCCTTACTTAGGTAGGACTTAGGTACCCAACTGTAACAGAGGTGGGATTTGAACCCTGGACCTTCTGGTCCATAGTCCAGTACCTTCACCACTAAATCGCTACAGTCAACAGTTTATTATTTAAAAATAAATAGTACAAAAAAATCAATATATGGTAGTACGTAGACTATGATAAACTGAAAGAAAATCATATTATGAATAGTGTAATAAAACAGGGAAAAGAAAACTATAGTATATAAGCCAAATGTTTATATGAATTAAATGATTGCAAAAATATCACAAAGTATATGCATACCTGCATTATTTAATCTAAGATTGAGGAGTATTTAGAGTAGAGTCCAGATGACAAAAAGCTATACGAGTGAATTCTCTCTAGTAGGTACAAAGGAATTTTTTTTAGTTTGTTTATTTTACAGAATTACACACAACTGGCACTGGCTGTTAATACAGATCATGTGGCAAAATTGTGGTTTAACTTGAATTAGCTTCTAGTGCTAAATAATGTGGCACTTGGGTGGCACAGTGGTCTAAGACACTAGCCCTGGTGGTGCCCTGGGAAAAGTGTTACATACAGGCATGGCTGGCTGTATCTGATAGAGAGGTCGTCAGTCAGAGGATCATTCGTTAGCACTGCAACAGCTACCCATGCTGGCTGTGTCATGTACTGGTGTGTCATTTGACTTGTACTCGGAGATAAAACCTCTGTGTCTATAACCAAATAAAGCAAAGACATAATGTGAAAAACATGTACTCAGTTATGTAGAATTAAGTGTATAACTTTATGAAGAAACCTGCTTTTTTCTATTCACTTCCTCAGATCGACCACCAGCTCAGATGCAGCCTCTGTACATGAGGTTCCACCCTCAGCACCTCCCTCTACACTCTCACTTTCTAGCCCTGCGCTGGCCCCAGCAACCCCCTCACCTAACCCTGCTTTACTTCGCCCTCGCCCAGCCAATCAACAGTCTCGTGCCAAGCGTCTGTCTCACCTCTTCCTGAGAGGAAGGTCCAACAGCGATCGTGACCGTGCCATTGGGGAGCGTGAAAGGGAAGTATGGGCTCATTCAGCTACTCCATCATCACATCACTACCTACCCCCAGCATCGTCTTCTGCCCCAGGGCTAGTGAAGCTCTATGGCGATGCTCTGTCTAGCGGAGCTAACTACCGAAGCCTGTTGGCTAACATTCACTCTACAGCAAGACAGCTCATACAGCAGGTCATCACCCGATACACTGAGCGAGAAAGAGAGAGTGAAAATGAAGACATAGGTATGGGTGTCTTGGTCCATGTTTTTCAAATCTTGAGCATTGGCCTTTACATGTACATTACCATTGTATTAGCAATAGAACCGGACAGGACATTTGTATATCAAAAACTGAAAAGATCTAAAAAAAAACAGCTTCTGTATGCTACAGTGGCAAGTATTTAGTGTGACCTTTGTTTACACTTGAGCAATAGCAGCTCTGATTGAACCTACAGTCCTACCTAAGAATCAGGAATAGTCTTTTTTGGAAGGGTTTTAGACAGAAGATAGAAGGGTAACAGGGTGAAAAGACTAAGATATGCTAAAGCTTACAAATATTGGAATGAAGAGCATATGTTAAGTATGTTCATTATACCACTGCCAAAACAAGAAATCAAATGGTGGCCTAATAATTTTGCACAATACTGTAGGAACTTTCCCACTGTTAAAAAACATCTTCTAAATCAGAAAATGCCTGCTAAGGTAATGTAGGATGTGATCTTTAATAAATTATTGGCCCAAAACGTTACCTTCCAGTGATGGAATTGCACTCCATACAAAATGTAGCCCAGCTATCATGGTATGTGGTGTTCTACACTGACGTATTGATGTCACTTCCTAATAAATGTTCCAATTTCCTGTGCACCTGCTCAGTTATCCAGAAGCATTCCCCAGAGGACTTCCTGTTGTGTGATGTCATCGGAAAGCCCATTCAACAGGCAGATGGAGTCTTACAATGGCAGACAGAGTGTCGCAGAGGTGTAGCTCCCTGGGAATGTCCCCTACTCCTGGCAGATATGTGGAGGCCCAAGGAGGGCTTTGAAAGACGCTTTGAGATCCAGCGTCGTGATGAGTATGAAAGGGAGGAGAGAGAAAGGGAGAAGGAAAGAGAGAGGGAAGGAGAGAACTACCAAGGTGAGAATTTTTTTCAAAAAGGGATTTATAGAAGTAGTAGATGTTACATGGGGATGTCCCAGGGATCTCACAAGACCATTCCTGGTCTCACCAAATCCGTAGGATTCCTACAGGTTTTAGAACCAAAGCCCAAATGCAGTATCCACAGACAGACAATGAATAACACCATGGCTGTGTATTTGTAGGTAATGCCCTAGATCATCATAGCCACACACCACCTTGGGTGTTCTACTGGTTTTATACAACAGCTTTTTAACTACAAAATAAATTTTAAAAATATCAAACATGCTGTGAAAACTGTAGATCCACAATAAATGAGTTGTTTATACATAACTGTAACAATTCCCTCCCCTTGCTATGAGACAGTATGCTAAAAAAGGCACTAGCAAGTAGCATGTTAGTTTAAAATAAAAGTTCAAATAAACAAAGATAATAGAAAAAGGGATTAAAACTATTTAATTAAAAAACAGAATCCAGTTAATTATTAGAGTTATTTGATTATTTGAATGTTTGTATGCATAAAGCTTGTTACTTCAAGCAGTTGAAAGGGTCCTGGGTCAATCCCAGGGTGGAGCAGCCTGAGTTCTGTCCGTGTGGAGTCTGCATGTCCTCCCTGTGTCTATGTGGGTTTACTCCAGGTACTCCTGGTTTCCTTCCACAGTCCAAAGACATTAACATGTTAGGTTAATCAATTACTCTAAAGAGAAGAATATATACAATCTAGTAACCCCAAAAATCGAATGTACGTCTGCAAACAGACAGCGTGTATTCAGTATGTATTTAGTTCTGGACCCCAGATGCAATCTTAACAAGGTCAAAATGTAATGGGTTGGCTATTTATCAAATCATTGATGAGAGGTGCAGATACTGTGATATGGCAATAAAAGAGGGACTGTAACAATCTCAAAATATCAATATCAATGTTTTGTTAAGCAGGAACAGTTTGTGTGCAAAAAGTGTCGTTTGGGTGAGATATGTGAATGTTAACAAAAGTTTGTTTATTTTTACATATTTTTTGTGATGTTAAAAAAGGTTGACTAAAAATGTTGGGAAACGTTAGAGAGTAAAAGCCTTGGAAAGTTCTGGAATGCAAAACTTGAATTGTTGTTTCTGTTGTAGTACGCTGGAGACGCAGTCGTATGGCCTCAGGTGGTGGTCCTGATGAGGAACGAGGTCACAGGGGCCGTAACACTGAGCTGCGAAGGAGCATCAGTGACATGAACTTGAGCCTCAGACGTCGTCAGGGCAATCAGGCTGGCCACGACCCCAGACGTGCTGGTAACACAGCAGCCAACAGTGGAGTTCAGGATAGAAAAAACATTGTGAGCATGACTGCAACAGAGGCTGGAGAGGTGAGATTTGAAAGAAGGGAATGGCAGAGAGCGAGAGGAAGAGATTTTATTCATGCAATGTCTTAAAACATTATACTTTATGTAATTGGGGATCAAATGGCCTTTCGGTGACTAGTAAGCCTCTTTTAAGGTGGAACACATGCGGTCACATATATGTCATATACATCATATTCACATTCATTTTCATGTACAGTTGTACAGCAAAAACACTGTGTACTGTGCGGAGGTTTAGGCTTCCACAAAACTTGTTTTAGCAATGGTATAATGACCATAATATTATATATAACATAATTATTTTACATTCATTATACTACATTTTGTTTCATTAAAACAAATTTGTATGACGTATTGAAAAATATTATTTATGTATTGTTAAGATTTCACTGACAGTCAGACATTATGACATTAAAGACATTCAAAGACACACTGCCCCAACTGCTGGTGTGGTGGATGAGGATCTACTGGCCCAGCTGCAACATCTGTGGGTAAATGTGCCATACAGAACCTGTATGCCTTCATGCCCAGCTGTATCTCATCTTGAATCCAGGCTAGAGGGGGCAACAGGACACTAGATCCTCCTTTCAATTCTGCATTTCCCCCAATAAACTTATCCTTTAGCTCTGATATTGTAATCACTTACATCTTTCTTCATTAAATTCACATACACTGCTAAATTCACATACACTTTGCATACACAAATATTGGGGGATATTTCAAAATGAATATGAAGTGATAAAAAAGACAATTCATTGTATTTCATTACACAAAATCATCTCTAGCATATTGATTGACTGACGCATAATAGTGACATATTGATGGGGGTGACCAAAAGCATGGCAAACTGGACGAGAGTGCCACACATTGACTGCTCAGTAGGGTGTATGATCAAGACTGACATCACATTGTCAGAGATTGAGCAGGATCATATTGTCCAGCAGTTCCTGTGGGATCCTCTTCATATTCATTTTGAAATATGCCATCATTTTTGTGAGAAGCATATGTAAAAGTTTCATTACAATAGATTTCGATCAACTCCTTTGTGGCAAGTTATTATTTGGCAATGAGTGTGTATATAGTATATGTGTGATTATGCCCTTAAAGTACATATTCTACTGGAATTTACAGTGTTACATTAAAAAGTTTGCTGACACCCCATATCCAGAAGGGGTTCTCTAGTTCTGAACATTCTGTAATGTCTCAATGAATGAATATTTTCATGTACTGTACAGATATTAGTGTTCCAACTCAGCAGAGGCTCTCAAGTTTCCAACGTTCCTCAGTTCAGGGGTTGGGCCTGTTCTTGGTCTTGGTTGTGAGACTCAGAACAAAGGTGCCCACGTTACATTCTGTACAACGTAACTCTGGCAGAAGTAATTTGTTATTATCATCATTATCATTGTTATTGCACTTTCCTATAGGATGTCTTAGGATAAATCAGGGTCTGTAATGATTAAGCTCATCAGATCACTATCACCTGTCAACATTTGTGCCAAAGGTCGTGGGATCCAGGGTTGCAGGTGAGGTGGCTAGACACTCACGAGTGATGGAAGAAGAGAAGGATGCCTGTGACCTGGAAGTGATGTCTCAGAGTCTGATCCTCCCACCTACAGACCGCCCATACTTCGTATTACTACAGGGCTATGACCAAAGCAAGGCTAGACATGCCGCACGACCCTATCACACTGCTGCCTTTATGACATCATACCTGCTTCACCATAATCACAACATACCATCTCCTATTTGGCATTGAGCATGCTTCACAAAACAACAACACAGAAAACCACAATGTCTATGCAGGCCACACAATGTCTCTATAACCTCTTCATCTCTACATCTGTATGCTGTACAGTGACATCATATAAGACCACATTGTTAAAAACTGTAACACACTTCACGTCTTAGTCTAAACTTAAGAATGGAGATAAAGATTTTCATATCATCCACACACTGACAACGACAATGTTTTGTTTAGTTCTTTCGTTTCCACGTCCTCTCTTGCTCTGACTGTTTTTCTGTGTTCTTCATTTAGGACTTTGTTTTGTACATCATGGCAAGCCACACACATGTTTTTGGGCGGAAGCCGACATTCCGCGAGAGGGAGAAGGACAGAGTGCGGGAAATAAAAGGGAAGAGGCCTCTTCGAGTGGACACTTTCCTCTCAGCTCCGGACTTGCTTGTCCGTCACCTCCTTGTCAGGAGGGACTCGGCTGTCCCTGAACAATTTCACGGTCAAGGTACTAGAAGTACAGATAAATGTCAGGAAACTGTCTAAACGAGTGACAAACATATTACTAATGTAAAATAATACATATATCATTATTTACATATAACTAATGTGGTCATTAGTGTGCCCATGTGATTATAGCAACGATTAATGTGTGGCGTTTTACGCTACTCCCTACATTTAAAGAATTGAAAATCTTGGCGAATCAGCTTGCGTCCTTGCCTTTTATGCCTCAAAAGTCTTACAGATTCCTTAAATCGTTTTATGATGCAGAGGGGAAAATATGCAAATCCTCTCCCTTCTATTTCTTTGAGGAACATATTTTTTGAACATTTCAATATTTTTCTTATTTATTTGTTGACAAACTGGGTACCCTCTGTGCATTGCTTCTCAATAACTCAGCCTTTCATTGATACTGCTTTTGTACCAAATCATGATTATAATCACCTGTTTGAAATCACATCATTATTTAGTTTTTTTCCTCTCGTTACTAGCCCTAAACTGCCCCGACCCAAGTTTATTTCAAACGTGTTGCAGGCCTGAAATACAGGAATGGATGTTTAATAAACAAATGAAATAAAGTTAACCAAAAGGAATAAAACATGACATTGGGTCACTTTTTATAGTGAAATAAAAGTAAATGTAGGACACACATTTTCTTTTGCATTTGCCATACTGTTCCTTACGCTGTATACCAGACACAAAGTCATAGGCCAATTTAGAGTGACCCATTAACCTAATGCATGTCTTTGGAATGTGGGAGGAAACTGGAGTGTAAAACATTTCAGACTATATTTTATTTTGGATATTCAACATGACTGTCATTATATCTTTTCACTGATTTGTTTTTTTTCCTGTTTCTTCGTATTTTTCTTGATGTACTTTTACCAATTAATTGATTGTAAAGTCTGAAGTTTAAACAAAGAAAATGTCACCTTTAGTCATCTTTTGTTACAAATATACAGCCCCTTTGACGGATTTAAATGCGGTGCTTTTGACATCCCTTTGTGCTGATGCTTCTCCCTGTTGAATTCCAGTCATCTGGGACCACAGCTGTTCTTATACGCTAGTAAAATTAGCACCTGGTTATAGGCAGTTCCTTTATTTCTTTAACTGCTGAGCTTGCAGTTTGAACTCATGATCTATAAAACCCACTATTGTTCCCACAGCTTTGGTGCGTCCATTCAGGGGTGGAGCCGTCAGTCATAACGGAGCTGTCTTGTACAGAGAGGCAGTGCTTAAGCCTGGAGATCTGATAGGACTTGGCAGTCACTTCCTTTTCCTGTACCGTGACCCGAGAGTGACCCCTGCTCCACCTCTGGCACTGGCCCTACCTTGGCAGACCGATATGACAGTTTCCTTCACCTCTGGGAATGTGATAGACAGGCAGGAAGCTTTCAGGAACTACCTGGGTTCCCATGAGCCAGTGCTGAAATTTCAAGCAAAGCACACAGATGATCTGTTACAGGTATAATTTAGTAATCAGTTTCTACTATTACAGCTAAGGCCCTAATTTAATAAGGTAAAAGATTAAACTATATTAAAACTGTAAAAACAATTGGGCAAACTTACAGGCTGTTGTCTTGCCGATTGTTTAGTTGTAAACGAATTCTTCCATCTAAGAATGATGTGTTACTGAAATCATTTTGAGAATGGTAATGAGCGTAAATTAATACGACAATAAAAGACAGGCATTCATTTGCTATACATTTTGCATTACATTTACGTAATGGCTGCATATATTATATTACTATTAGAAAGGAAAAGTACAGAATACATAGACTTTTTCTGACCATGTCAACATGTAAGATTGGACATATTGATTAATCTTGCTGTGAATTTGACTGTAGCCTGCTTTTTGGACTCTGGTGTTGCAATGGTTAAGGTATCAAACTATGGCACAAGTTTCAGGTTTCAAGCGCAAGCACTGTCAAAATACTACAGTCGAACCCATGAAACAATTCCTTTAATCACAATTTCTTTGACAGTACACTGTAAGAATCGGTTGGAAGTCACTCTGGCTAAGCCTACCTGCTATATGCCTACATGTAAATGTGAGATCCAGATGTGCTATGCAATAATTAATCATTGTTTTTGAGAACAATTAGTATACATAGAAAGAAACTATGCCGGTCTGTTGAGGCAACAGTCTAACAGGCTACCACCCTGGTGACCGTGGTTCAATCCTGGTGGAACAGGATCTGAGAGTGGGGAAGCCATCCTGTGTCATTATTAATAAATGAAATTCAATTGACCATGCAAAACATGAACATGAACATGAACAAAACATCTTTGGTCCATACTGTCTTCAATTAAATAAAAGGCAGTAAATGTAAAAAAAAACTGTGCTGAAAACAGTTCATTGGCAAAATAAGGCAGGTACCTATCATTATATCAGTTTAACCTCTACTTTTGTTTCAGG
This sequence comes from Parotocinclus haroldoi, assembly GCA_034779995.1. Taxonomy (NCBI): domain Eukaryota; kingdom Metazoa; phylum Chordata; class Actinopteri; order Siluriformes; family Loricariidae; genus Parotocinclus; species Parotocinclus haroldoi. Next base: position 363 of record JAUZST010007743.1, on the reverse strand, counting down.
AAATTATCTCAAAGAACTCGACTCCAGATTCAGGAGGAGGCCCCTTAGCACCAGCTTATCTTCTGTCGCTCATGATTGACTATGCCTCCAAACATCTGGACCCAGCTTTGACACCTCAGCTTTTGTTAAAGGCAGCCAATCAGATAAAGACAATTGTGTGGGTGAGCATAAACCACCTTTCATCATTTAAAAAAAATTCATGTAGTTACAACATTAATGGAAGTAAATCTGTTTAGTTAGTAGTTGTGTTTAGAAGCCGTCCGACTGCAGTGCTGTTAGAATGCTTTTCCGACACACACACACACACACACACACACACACACACACACACACACACACACACACACACACACACACACACAC
>JAUZST010007742.1:0-13985 GCA_034779995.1 Parotocinclus haroldoi | reverse complement strand
CCCGTCTTATAACATAGGGCATGTTCGATTAATCGTACCAGCCGGTTATTAGGACCAAAACCATCCCGTCCCGATGTTGCCCCATTAACCGGATTCGACTGTATTTAGCCCTAAAGCGTTAGATCATAATACAGTCGGCCCTTCGTACGCACAGGGGACACCAAGTGATCAAACAATGGCTAAACAGTACAATTACAAGAAATCACAGGTACTTAACAGCCATCTGATCCAGCTGTGCAAGCCTGTCTTCTCCACCACAAAAAGGCATCATGATGATGCAAGCGTGCTCAGGCCCAAACAGGGGAATGGCAGCGCACCCTTAAATATATTTAAAGTAGGCTACGCTATAAAACAGTATATACAGTATATATTAAACTCCACGGTTTACAAGTTGTTGAACTCACGAAGGGTTTATTGGAATGTTCCCCCCATCGTAAATCGGGGAGCACCTGTACTAGGTGGTACGAGGTCCTGAAGTAAACACAAACATAAAAACCTTAAGTTATTGTCACCTGGGGGATCTGGTACCAATCGAGACTTCTTTCTTTGCGCCCCTGCACCATTTCTGTCTTTCTCTGCCTCATCTTCATCATCATATTCTTCTCTCTTCCGTTTGGATTGATTTACCGTTCTTATTAAAGTTTCATCATCACTGCTGCTCTCCTGAAAGATGCAAACGTATAGTCCTGATTCAACTTTTTTTTTCATTCAATAATCAGATAAAGCCCATAGCTATAGGTCCCTCACCGGGCTGAATCGACTTCACAGCTGTAATTCGTACAATAAAATTGGAATAAAGTTCCAAATTGAAAACCCGACCCAAAGGCTAAATTAAAGAAGAGATGACAGTCAGTGACGGCACACCATGACTTTTTAGGTTGCTCTACCCCTACGTAAAGTCTAGGGTAATTGAAATGAGTAGATTTAATACTTCAGCATCGCTCCTGAATGTGTACTTGCGTGTAATATTGGATTTCCATCGTTTATGTTGAAATATTTGAAGTCATTCAACTGGGTCTACCTGTGATAATCCGTTTACCACCCATTCCAATGATGTTCCCTACAGGTTTATACTGCATTATGTAGTATAACAAAGAATGGAGTCGCTACCTCTACGCAACTGCTTACACTGGAGATCCCTAAAATGAGCACATAGTAAGTCAGAAGTCCCTATAGGGGCAGCCCGGGGGTTCGGTAGGGTGGCAGCTCTGCCTCACAGCAAGAAGGTCCCAGGTTCAATCCCAGGGTGGAGCGGCCTGGGTCCTCCCCGTGTCTGCGTGGGGTTTACTCCGGGTACTCCGGTTTCCTCCCACAGTCCAAAGACATGCGGGTTAGGTTAATTGATTACTCTAAATTTGCAATGACTTTTGTGTGTGTGTGTGTGTGTGTGTGTGTGTGTGTCCACAGTGACCAATCACATAAGCGTTACATCATGTTCGTCATCTATACCTGCATTTTCAGCAGCTCCTCCTCTACGATCTGCTTTAGTAACTGTCTGTGGTGTGGACTGAGCGACTCCCTGCCCTCATGCTCCAAATATCTCCTTCTTAGGATCCCAAGTGTTAAAGTGCTGCACGCAAACGCAAAACGGCCTTAGTTCAAATACCACAGACACACACACACACACACACACGATTCCAGCTACACAAAGTGCACGTCAAAAGTCGGGAAACTTTCAACAACAACAAAAATAAGACTATGTACGTGTACCTGAGGTCAGCACACCTTTGCAGCTGCTGTGAGACGAATTTGCGGATCGCAGCCTCTGACACCATGGCGATCCTCCGACGCGCACTTTCCTATTTCAAAACATTCCGTTCACGAGCACTTCCAGGTTTGGCGCGCTCTCTGGCGGTCACGCGCCCGCCGCCTTGCGTCATCACGTAGCCAGGCACCGGCGGATGCCTGGTCGCATCAACAACACGACGCTTTTGTGATGCTTTTTGTGATATTTGTTCTTTGTTGACAGATCGTAAGCGTTTTAGTATTGCGCAAGAATGCCTCTATAAATCTACAGACACGACAAACAGGTCTGATTCCAAAACAGCAAGCGTGTTATACATTAAAAAAGAAAAAAAGAGGTGAGGCATGCGCACTGCGCAGGATGGACCCACACCCTCCCAACGCCATATTACCCGTAACGATTCATTTAAAAGCAAAAGCAGTGATATTCTATACAGTGTGAATTTACACTTCATTAATTTGATCACTTTCACTCATTGTTACACATTACCGGCCACATTAGGTACATCTTGCTAGTACCAGGACCCCATTTTGCCCTCAGATGTGCCTTATGGCTTTGCGTCATAGATTCAACAAAGGTGCCTCAGACATTTAAGTCCAAAACGACATGACAGCGTCTTAAAATTTGTCCTCTGCACACCCATGACACGAATCTCCCGTTCCACCTCAGCCCAAATGTGCTCCGCTGGATTGAGATCTGGTTACAGGGGATGAAATTTGAATACAGTGTAAACATTATAACGTTTTGAGATGAAACCATTTTGAGATGGCCTGAGGTTTGTGACATGGAATGTGTTCCTGCTGGAAATACCCATCAGAAGATGATAGGATGTGGTCGTAAAGGGATCAAATATGGTCAGCAGCCTTATTCTTGTAGGCTCAGTCGGTACTGAGGGGCCCAAAGTGTGCTAAGAAAATATCCCACACACCATTAGTGCTAGTACAAGTCTGACAGAATCTGACGACTTTGCCCGAAACCGAGACTCTGCAAAGTCTCAAATAAGTGCCTGTTGTGATCTTCTGAGCTGTAGCCCATATGCTTCAAGGTTTATTACTTGAGAGATGCTCTTCCGAATATATTGCTGGTAACTAGGTGACTTGTGCTCTTAATTTGTTGCCCTTTGTTCAGATCGAACCAGTCTGGCCACTCTCCATTAACAAGGCATTTTGGCCCAGGTAGCTGAATTTTTTTTTTTTCAGACCACGCTCTGTAATCCCTAGAGATGACTGTGTGAAAATGCCCTGCATTTGCCTGTATAGCACCGACAACAGTGCCTCATTCCGTCACTTAAATCACTTTTCTTTCCCATTATCATGGCTGGTTTGAACCTTTGCTGGTCGTCTTGACCGTTTGTCTACATGCATGCCGTGTACCTGGCCCATTAGATGTGCATTAATGAACATGGGTACATGGGTAATAAAGTGGCCAGTGAGCATATATTGATATGACATTCACCAATAATTTCTCTGACCCAAAATTAACAGGCTCGACAAAGTACAATGTGTTAAAAACATTTTATTATTGGACATGTGGGTAAAGCAACAAGGTATGGATGGTATAACAGACAGATGCTATGGGCTAAGGTGTTTAAAATCTCTGACAATACTGTAGATTATTATTTCTAATTCTGGAGTGTGTGTGTGTACATTGTTTCACTGGTCAGTAAAACAACGGACAAGAAACACTAAGGAGATGACTAAAGAGTGGTCAAGTCCCATTTACAGCAGTGTGTCATTTTAGCAGGTCATTAAAATCATTAAGTCAATTTCAGGTCACTTGACATGGGTCATGGCAGGGTTTTAAAAAAAAATTACTTAAATAACTTCATAATGTCATTTGACAAAGCAACGGTTTGGGTATGCACAGGATTTGTTGTGCCATTCCCTCCCATACCAGCAAATAACAAATGAGTCCCCCACCAGAGCCCACATCCACCCCCCTCCCCCCTTTACCTTCCCTTCCCTTCCTTAAAAATGCTTTACAAATGTCTTAGACTTTCATTTGAACAACTTTTTTTAAATTTATTAGAAGCAGCATGAGCAAGTCATCGCATGTGCCACGGGAAGGAGTGTGTTAGTGTGTTAATGCGATGGAGTCTGATTAACGATAGGGATTGTTCCCATAACTCCATCTCAAATTACATTTATGGTAAACCTAGTTTTAAAAAAGTTGTGTTTATTAACATTAAAGACGCTTAATGCACGACCGGCGTTTCCTCACCGAATTTCCCTGCGCTCGTCACTCCCGCCACACCAGTCCCAATATCTCGCGATGTCTAAGGAAGGAGGGTACTGTAGTGTGCCTTAAACATGCTTAAGATACTTACCTTAAAACTACAGTTTGGCAAAAGTCATCGAGATGCATTTTATAATCAAGTACTGATAATGTCAGGTCATTTATTTAATACTCTACTGAAAGTGAGGAACCAAAGTGATAATTGCGTGACTACAGCGACACAGCTCTCAAAAATTAGGGGCCATTTCATAAGGGCTACATTTCATTGATGAAATAGTGAAATAGCCCCTAATTTTTGTGAACGGTACATTTCCTCCATGTGACTCCCTACGTCCCGCACTGCCGAGTTCTTCATCAGAGGGCAGTACAGTGTACGTACTGGGGGTCTCCCATGCCCATATCTCTCCTGAATGTGTACGTGTGTGCATTATTGGAATTAAACGGGGACTACCTGTGATAAAGTTTCGGAATCTGTTTATCACCCGGTATAAGTAACGTTACCCACGAGTTTACACTGCATTACGTAGGATATGAATATGAAGAATGTAGGGCAGCGTGAACAGGGGGCCATATCAGATTTAGCCCATAGCTATAGGTCCCTCACCGGGTTGAATCGACTTCACAGCTGTAATTCATACATGTTTTGTGCTTGCATGTATCTGGCTTTGTAAGTATGACAGAATAAAGTTACTTCTGAATTTAAACCAAAAAACAATAAAGGTAGGACAACATCTAACTGTCCAGAAATGAGATTAACCTGACCCAAAGGCTAAATTAAAGAAGAGATGACAGTCAGTGACGGCACACCATGACTTCTTAGGTTGCTCTACCCCCACGTTAAGTCTAGGGTAATTGAAATGAGTAGATTTAATACTTCAATATTTAAAAAAAAAAATACAGGAAGGCTTCCCATCGAGTAGGAATATGCATAATATGCCAGTCAAGTACGAGTCACTTCTAAATTCTTCTACACAGCTGTCCCCCAACACACACCCGCATCAAGAAGATTCGGCTCACACACACGCGGTACAAATAATTTATAATACATACTCTTTAAAAAAAGTACAAATTCTGGCCAATAAATTAATAGTACAATAAATAAAACATTCGACAAGACATTCATCCTCAGACATCAAATTAAAAGGGAAACCACACTGTGGCTCTTGTGAAACTACACTGCTCACAAAAATTAGGGGATTCTTCATTTTGGGAGACTTCATGTTGAAATATTCCCTGATTTATCGCGAGCAGGATATTTCTAAGCTGCCCTTACCCAACTCTCAGTGCACTGTTAGCGTACCAAAGACTGACCCCTGCTTACGATATATTCACAAAGTTCCTGTAATGCCTTTTAGCTCTTTTTCCAAACTCATGACCTGTACCTCTAGTCCTGCCTTTAATCCTTGTACACGGTCTGCTGTCCGTGTCCCCTCTCGTCATGCATAATATGCCTCCGTACATGGATTCTCCAGAATTAGAAATAATAATCTACAGTATTGCCAGACATTTTAAACACCTGTCTGTTATACCATCCATACCTTGTTGCTTTGCCCACATGTCCAATAATAAAATGTTTTTAACACATTGTACTTTGTCGAGCCTGTTAGTTTTGGGTCAGAGAAATTATTGGTGAATGTCATATCAATATATGCTCACTGGCCACTTTATTACCCATGTACCCATAAGGATCCAACAGAGGCAGCTCGGCAGAAGCAGGGTTAGATCCCTCGACCTTCTGCTTCAAAGTCCAGTACCATGACCACTAAGCTACAACTGTCCACAAATGGTCGATGGACTTGCCACTGCTGGACCGAAGGCATAGCTGCTCGGCTCTGTCAGCTGCCTGGTGCCCGTGTGCCCATATCCCCGTAGGCCCAGCACCCGCAAGAGAGCATCATGCTGCGCGTCGTTTGCTTTGCTTGGGTAGAAATTAAGCTTCAAAATTCACCAAGAAATAGGAATCGGCTAAAGCATTCTAAAATTGCCATGGTGTTGTACTTGTTAATGCTGTCGCCTCAGAGCTCCACTGGGTACTCTGGTGTTCCCAAATATTCCAAAGACATGCCTAAAGTTCTCTAGCGCCAGTGGGAATACGAGGGCGTGGACTGGCAGTCACGGAAAAGTGATGCAGAGACTGTGCTTCCAGCCGAGTGCTACCATACGTCACACCTAAATGATCCTTAACTGGATGTTATGTAGGTAGGGAAAGTGAGTAACTGGAGCATCATAGACCCAAAATGCATACAAAACTTAATACCCGTCTTATACAAGCCTACAGGCCTATTCACACGGAGTACGATTTATTCACACTGAGAATTGCTAAAGTGTCCAAACACTTTAAAAAAAAAAAAAAAAAACTCCCTGTCCACTTCTGCTTTCTTTAATTTCCCTTCTCTTAATGCGGCACATTTCTCTGGCTCTTTTTCGCATCGGAAACGTAAAAGAAAACGCATGACACGAGCGGAGTTCATCAATCCCAGCCTTTCAGCCATACTCTGCCAGATATTTTCTTTAGCATCCGTGGTCTTATAGTCAAGCGTGAGCGTAAGCTCTTGTGCTCTGCCGCTAGCATTACGAGCCGTTTCGCCTGACAACAGAACTCGGATTGGTCAGCCCGGTTGTAATGCAGGCCAAGAACGAGTCCGATTACAAAGTAAACGCCGTGTCCCCAATCAGTTTGTGACTCCGTGTGAAGGATAGCATCGATGTAGGCGTGTTCTTTTTCAAAACATGACGTGGGTTTTTTTTTTGTTTTTTTTTGGTAAGTGCAAATCGGACCCCCAATTGACAGGCAGGTAAGGTGTTTCTTGGAAAACTTTACTCTGTTTCTGGGTAAGATCATTAGCCGTGTACGAACGTCTGAAGCCGACTCACGTTTTGGTGTCTTTGGCCTCCTGGTGCATGATATCAAGGATCATTCGGCAGGCCGCTGAGCAGCCCTCAGGCGTAGAGTGGATGCTGATGGGTTTTTCTGCCGCGCCAGCATTCTCCTTACGATGCACATCAATTCTGAATGAGAGAGATTTTTTTAGTTGCACTCGGCATTATGTACCGTATCCACACTGTCTACGAAGTGGATTCCACTTTCAGAAATGCGTTACTCACCGACAAATGGCCACGAGAGGCTGGTTCAGATTTACAGAAAGCCCAAGGAGCCCAAACATCAACGCACTATTAACCTCTATAAAGTGGGTCTTGCTTCATAAACACCCTTTATTCTAGGTAATACAGGTCCTTTCACTTAAACTTCGGAGGTCTTAAAACATGGTTAAAACCTAACAAGCAATGAAACTGTCTTTAACCTCCCTGATATTGTGACTGTAAACTGGTCACCTCATCAGCCAATCAATGCTGTGGATCCACGAGCAGAGGTGGGGGTTCGAATTTGAGAACGGAAGTGCATCATTCACTTGAAAGCTCAGCAAGCCTGGCGGTCATGCGCTCCTCAGCTCATGTTCGGCAAAGCAACCGTTTTAACTCGGTCTTTGTGTTTAGTGCATTTGAAGCAAGTTACTTGCGTTTGGGTTGACGACTTTCCACTGCTTATTTGTATCAAGTGGTATCAGCCTGTCCTATTGTAAGTCGTACTCCTTTTTGTGTCCCTACGCCACCTGTATATTCTCTCTAACCTAACTATATAACCTGGTTCACATTCGCTCGGAGTCTCTGTTTCCTCTGGCTGATCTTCAGTGTTGTTTTTTTATACTGTTCATCCATGGTTTTTTTTTTGTCTATTTCCCTGTCCCCTGCGCAGGGTCATAACAGTAGACGACTGATGTCAAATCTGACGCACTTCGAAAGAACCGACCACCAGTAATCAGCAGGGACTCACTTGCTCTGGGTCTGTTTGGTGATATTGCGAATAGTAGCCCCCTCTTTGCCGATGATGGCCCCCACATACTGGGTTGGCACAAGCAGGCGGAGCGGGATATCAACGTGCTGGTGTTTGGGGGGCATCCCCGAGCCTGGGGAGCCCTGCCGGGCATTCATCCGGCCATATCCAGGTCGACGGCCGTTCTCAGGGCTGCGCTGGGAGTCCATGTCCAAGCTCTCATCGGGTATGTAGGACACACGCAGAGTGTTGTTCTCAAACTGGTAGCCATTCAGCTTCTGGATGGCTCTAAAACATGCAAGTAACATACGATCAGAATGAGTGAGAGTTACCTCCGCAAACATGTTGGATGATGCATTTTTTGTGCTTACGTTTTATTTGGCATCTTATTTTAAAATTAGCGTTCTAAAATTAAAAGTCGCGTATTCTTTTTTTTTTTTCCTATTTCGTCTGGTTAACGTGTCAAATTATCAAATATTTTAATAGGTTTGTGACACGTCTGAGGAAACAATTATTATGATCTAAAGAACTAAAAATATATGAATAAATAACAGAGAAAAGTCCAATAACAATGCATTTGACTAAACTATTGATTTTGAGACACACTCTGCTTTCCAGTATTATCAATAGGTAAAGATTACAGAATGCAGTAGAATGACTGAAATTATTGAAACTAGATAAGTTAACGAATATAAAATAGATCTTTAACGTGAATACGGAAAGCCTGCACCATAGCTCAAAGTTTTGACTCAAGAGTGTCACTTACTTTGAGAAATTAACTGCACGTTTCAGAATCACCACTAGATGTCAGGGTAGTGCTATAAAACACAGACCTGTCTCCGAACGCTCGATTTATACAGCGCCCTCCACGACTAGCATTGGTTCTTTTTTTCCACATAATAATTGTTTTTCATTGTCAGTGTCGTAGTGGGGTGTTGCACCTGTCCCCACAGGACAAAAGTGGCATCGTCCTCGACCAAACTTTGCTCGCTGTGACCCAACAAAGTTCCAGCCGGAAGACAATGCCATGATTCGAATCCTTCACTACTGGGTTAGCGTCTTAAAGACCTGCACCAACAGAGTGCTTAAATCCAGGGGGTCATTCAAATATGTACAGATCAAGTGGGACAAAATGATGTTTGAGTGGCATTTATTTTCTATGTACAAAATATAATGGCAGACAAACCACTATATGGGCAGAAATATTAGGACACACTGTGGTGGGTGTATCAAATCAAGCAGCTAGCCATGCAGTCTGTCTTTGCAAACATTTGCGAAAGGATGGGACGTTCTTGAATTTGTCTGAATAGCGTGCCAGCATTGCAGCGGGTTAGTTAAGCGGACTGGCTTCCCTACCAGACGTTCCACTATCAACAGAAGCTACAGAATCACACGTTAGCGTTAGCCGAGCGTTGAGGTGGTGTATAGCGCATAAAAGACGCCTGCGCTTTGCTTAGTCAGTAAACTAGAGTTCCAAACCTCCTTCGGCATCAATTTCAACCTAATCTGATTGCACTGCGCCAACTGTAAAGTTCACTGGCGGAGCTTAATGCTACTAGGGTTGTTCTCCAGGCCCTCTAAGGTAGGGAAATCGTAACGCTTCAGCATATCAAGATGTTTTGAAACAACTGCATGGTTCCAGCTTTGTGCGAACACTTTAGGGACGTCAAAGGCATACTGAAGAAAAGTCACTCACTGTCTGGCTTGTTCCCGGGTGACGTAAGTGACGTTCACCACAGCAGTCTCACTTTCTGTGTTCACTACAGACAGGTACACAGAAGCAGAAACAGAAATGCACACCTTCAACTTGCACACCGATCGTATGTAAATTTGACATGCAAAGCTTTCCTTCGTCTCTATGGCGTTGATCTGTACCTTGTTCACAGTTCTCAACGGTTCCATATTGTGCCAGCAGACCATCAAGGACCTGTGGGATATGAACAATCGATTGATCAAAGGAGAACCTGTTTAACATGTATGGCCACTGAAACATTACATTGGTGGGGCTCCAGATTCTGCCCTACTCCTCTAAACCTACAAGAGCGAGAACATTTTATCCATGAGCGACAGGGTGTACACACATGGCCAAGCTTTGGGATCCAAATTCCACATTTAGGTCTAGTATTACCCGTTTTAAATGTCCTGTACATTTAATCGCTGCACTGTCGCCCCCGTGTGGAAACCAGTGGAAGGTCTGGACTGGCGAGCGACTTTCGATCATCGTGGGGACTTTCCATTGTGGTATTACTGTAGCTAATTACCACTACACCTTCAACTAACTTTAACCCCAGTAACCTGAAGCAAATAACTTCAAATAACCCCCCCCCCCAAATAAAGTTGCAACGTTTGTCAAACAGAAACGTTCCTTTCCTGTCTTTGGTCCTCACAATGATATATAAACTTGACCCACATGAACCCTCACATTCGTTGCCAGCTTTATTTTCTACTCTTTAGCTTTATACGTTCCATAAATGTTCCAAAGTAACTAAGTGTTAATTTGAGGTTAAGAAAACTGAAGAAGCCGGTTTTCATAAACATTTTCAAGGACATTACGGCAAACCTCACATGAACATGTGCATTATTTCGAACAGGACATGAATGCAAGAAAGGGAGCTCATAACGGAACGCAGCATTTACTGTCCTTTAATAAGAAACAGTAAAAGCAAACTAAATGTATTTAAAATGTAATTAAGTCTCATTTAGGCAGCTGGCTGTTACAGTACTTAAACGCGCAGGTCAGCAAGAGGAAATCCTGAAGTTTCATTTCACGTTACAAACCTACACGTGTATTGCCAGGCCAATCATACGATCATAGTAATCTCAATTTACATCTAAAGTAATCGATCCATTTATGAAACTTTACAAAAGGCTGATCAAACCTTTAGAAACGATAAAGCTCTGCTGAACATACTAAGCAACTCAAATCTAAAACCGAAGCATTTAAAAGACTTCAGAATCTGTGCCATTTAAAAAAATATATCTTTTTTGATTTTACTAATCCATAATCCATTAAAGGTAGGTAAAAGTAATAGAGTAATGAGCAATGTGGACCAGAAACACGAGAAAAATCTCACTCACCTCCCACTGTAAATGCGGTGGAATGTTTCTGATCTGCAGTTTTCTGGTCCTGAAATAAAAAAGACGACATATTGTTAGACCTAACAGTTCGCTACGTTTCACATTCATGGCATTTAGCGGACGTCCTTATCCAGGGCGACTTACAATCCTTGCTCAGGGACCCCAAACAGTGGTAGATTGGCTGGGATGGCGGTGGGATTTGAACCCTGGACCTTCTGGTCCATAGTCCAGTACCATAACCATGTTTTACATACTAGACAACTCTAGTACTACTATATAGTAGCCTTTAAAGTAGAACCTGTTGAGGACACAGCCCAATACACCTTGTTCGTTTTAACACCGCAGAAATATCCTAACACACTCTGGCACAAGTGCACGAGATAACTTGGTTATTATTCAATCTGCCACACTGAGATGGCATCGTAATCACTGTTGCTTTTTGTTCATTGTACTCGGCCAGAGAAGTTGCTTTAACGCGTGATCCAGCAAAAGAAGCCGTGACACACACGATGTTATTCAGTTCCAGTCAAGTAATGAATGCATGAGATTACCATGATAAAATATTTGAATCGTTTCACATCGCTGACGCAATGGCTTCTGCTCTTCATCCTATTATACGGTACATGGAAATGAACGGAATACGAGTGTGCAGGCTCCACCACGTTTCCAGAAGCCCGTTTTTGTTGGTCTCGTTCAATCTGAAGGAATTTCAGAACTTGCTTAAGCCAGAACAAAGCCTGCCAGACTCATCTTCCACTTTGAAATGATTACCACACGTACTATGCCTCTAGGTTCTCAGAGCTCCGAGCCACCTGAGATTCATAGGCGTTTCAGCTCAGCACGTCCGTGTTTCCACAAGTCCACTGTCTCTTTAAAAAAAAAAAAAAAAAAAAAGCCACAACCAGCGCCAAAAGCCACAACAACATGCCTCCTCGAAACCACCCAGCATTTTTCTAGGAAAAGTAAGATGACTTGCTGAGTCGGCGATAATCCAAGAAGCAGACTAATCCAACTAAGGTAACATTAAAAACAAAAAAAAAAAAACAGTAGCACAGGGCAAGTCTGAGTAGACGTATCCATTTTGACAACCCCTTTTCATTTGGAATTACTTGTTTACCAGAGCGACAATGTTGGCAAAGCCCGGGAAAGACCTCGGTCGAGTTGAAAGAGGGCACTAACGAGCTAAAGAGTCACAAAAGTCACGTGAAACGACGTGATTAATACAGTAAACTGGGGTGAAGAGAGAGGGGAGCAGCGCTAAGGTATGGGTGGAGGAGCGGCGAGCGAAGATTGAATGGGGGTATTGAAACGGGACACTGACAACTGTAGTATTCTGCCAGCTGTCCTGGAAGCAAACCAGCCCACAGGCAAGAGGAAAGTCGAAAGCACAAATAAGAGAGAAGGTGATAAAACGGTTACGGGGGTGGGATACCAACATGATTCAAAGAGGAAAGGAGCTAGGAAATGATTTAACGTTCCAAATTTGTCGAAGCACAAAAGCAGCCTGGAAGAAAAGGACGTATCAAAACCATCAAAACACAGTAGAGAGTAATGACTAGTGATGAAATCGGTTTAGTATTCTTTCCCCTGTACAAAATCCCGCCACACATTTACTGACTGCAAACACGCTCGAAAAAAAAAAGGTTTTAATTCAGTGATTTCATTTCATGTAAGGTCAATTTAAATAAAGGTATTAGAATCTAATCGCATGGCGGCAGTTGAGCACCATGGCGGTTACACTAAAATAGCAGTCGGAGAGAGATTTTAAAGGGTTTCTAGTGGTTTTACCCAACTTCCACATAAGAACACAAATATGAGCTGCTTACGCTTAGTTATTTGCGTGACTGCTTACGGATTCAGTGCCTTAAACCCAATCTCATAAAGTAAAGCCATGCTGAGCCATACAATAGCCTCTAGAGGGGGTCTTTGGTCTGAAGGAACTGAGAGCAAATGTAGAAGACCAGAGAAAGACCACGGAAGAACAGAAGAACGGCGAATCCATCTCCCTGCTCCTCAGTCCCCTGAGTTTTAAATATTTAACACGGTTGTAACCCACTAGGACGGTCATACATTCTCAACACTGGTTGGAACCGGCTGCTTCATTGATTCTCAAACTATTTCATGATTGATCACTTTGAGAGGAACTAATATAGCCGCTGAAATCACAACTAATTAATGCAAGACTAAAACAATAGGAAATGGAAATCTGATGGAATATTTTTTTTTAATATGGACTGTAATATGAGCCACATTAAATTACATTAACACAAAATAACTGGAAGCTGGCCACAGGTCATTTCTGTGTTATGCTGTGACTGCCTCGCGATCACAATCAGAATGGGCTTTATTTCGCCAAGCATGTTTACACACACACAAGGAATTTGGTTCCGGTTGATGGTGTCTCTCTATTACAACATATTGGTTTTTTAAAGTAAAGTAACACACTGGTAATTCAAAGTCTATACAAGATATAAAAATGCTAAATATAATGAGGTAAGTGTGCTTTTTAATGCAATTTCTTCGTGAATAAGGTGCAACATTTAGGCCATGCGCCGTTTTTGCTTGGAGCACAACTTAATGACTGATACTTTTCTCATGAGCTTTTTTAAAAGATGATGCATTGTATGGTAACAACGGTTAAAATGTTGTTTTACCATACAATACAATACAATACAATACAATACAATACAATAGAGAATGTCGCTATACATCTCCTGCAATGACAGACTTGTTTCGGTATGCAAAGTATACCTGCAATGCAAAGTCAGTTACAGTGTTGGGACATTTCGTAACTATATAGCTTTCATATAAGCCGAAAAGCACTTTAACCCTTTGAGGACCTTTTATCATGCGTGTCCCGAACTTCTCAATGGAAGCCAAAATTCGGTTTAATCGGACCAAAGAACTTGAAATGCGAATAAGAAAAAGAAGCCACAAGTCGCCACTTAGAGCGGATACAAAGCGGGTCACGAGATATGGGAGGATTTTTGGGATCCCCGGGAAATCCGAAAAGTTGTGCTGACAAGAGCAAAACCAGTGGGAGGTGACCACGCCCACCACTTTCTTGATTTTGTTCAAGTGCAGTCCGTCAAGAGA
>JAUZST010007741.1:0-13986 GCA_034779995.1 Parotocinclus haroldoi | reverse complement strand
ACACACAACACACACAACACACACAACACACACAACACACACAACACACACAACACACACAACACACACAACACACATAACACACATAACACACATAACACACATAACACACATAACACACTTTTTTGTGTTGAGACCATCGTCTGCCACGTTAATAGAAGTGAACTTCAAATTACAGATATTTATTTCTCACTCAAAACCCATTGCATTTTGGTGTGAATTCAGCCATCAGTAAATCACTTCGTATATCAATCACTACAGAAATAGTATCAAAAAACTGTCCACAACATGAAGGCTTTATCTATTATTTATTTATTTATTTATTTAAGTATCAAGAGCTATTCATGACAGGAACAAGGTAACAGGGCTTGTCGTGTGCAACAGTTTAGGGGAGTGAGGCCTGGGGAAAAGGTATCTCAAAAGTATCTCATTTTTTCCAGATTTCATTGGTTTATGTTTAGGTTCCACCCATCCGCTACAACCAGTGAACAGTTTACTATCCAGAGCAAAGAGAAAATGTTTATTATTTGACTAATAATACACCATGGAGAAGAGAGACATGCCTTAACCACTGGGGTAAGCATGGGTTTGAGGTGACAGGTGTGGCCTGGCTACAGGCATTTCCTCCAGTGTGTAAAATGGGAAAGATTAGTATTGTTCATTGGGCTTGGTGAAAATTGTGTGTTATCGTGTCTCTGAAAACAACAACTCAGCTTTCCTCTACGTGTATCCGCAATTTTGGCTTTAGCCTAGAGTTTTAAATGTGTTGCCTCAATAATCACTATGGGAACACACCCACTGGTGGGGCCATTTTGGAGTTGTAAATGACAACAAAGCTAAACCTTAGGCCATACCTGTCAGGAGCGACTTGTCTGTCGAACAGCAGGTGAGAGAGGAGCTGGTACGGCGACTGCAGGAGCACAAGCAGAGGATTTCCCAGTTTCACCTCCGAACTCTGATCTGCATACAGACGACATACAGACATTTCAAACCGATGGCAGAATAACACGCGTAGCATCTATAACCTATGCCCCAAGCTTAGTATAAACACACTCACCTTCAGAGCCCATACTGCGTACCAGCACTGACGCCAGCATGTTGACATAATCCAGGAAACTACGCATGTAATCCGGCCTGCAGGTGGAGCTCTCTGGTTCGAACGAACACAGCTGGTCCAACAAGCGCAGCAGCTGTTTCATAGCGGAACGAACAGGGTGCGAGTCGAGCTCCGATTGCTTAAGACCTGTCTGATCTAACAGAGCTGCCAGCAGAGCACTGGCTGACTGAGTGTCACCTAGAAAGAATCAAACAGTCAGTGCAAAGTGTTGCAAAACAATAAGCATTAAATAGATTCCAGAAAAAGTAAGGGGAAAAAGTCTGCTCCTACCAGCCATGTTAACGGCATTGGTCAGAGTCTGCAGCGTGACCTCGAGGCACTGAGTAAGTGAGAGAGAGGTAGCAATAAACTCTTCAGTTAGAGATGAGTAAGTACAGAGAAGCACTTCCTGGGCACTGCAGCCAAACGGGGCCAACACTGCACAATCCTCTCTGTTAGTATCTGTAAACATAAAGAGAGAGATAGACAGAGAGATTCACTGTTTATTTAGTAGTAGCCAAACATACTGTATAGGTAGTCGTCTCATGACTTTATGTAACAGGTCAGCTAACGATCAGATTTAGGAAGACACCAGCACTGTACCTGATTTGGGGGTCGCTTTGCTGGTCGTTGTTCTGTTAAGGATCTTGCTGACCTGCTGAAGCACAGAAGGAAAACCCCGAATCCCTTCATAATGAGAAACATCAGGGTCCAGTGTCATTCCTAGAACCAAAAGAGCACAAAAGTGAGGGTTTCCAATGCTGCAGGTTATCGAAATGCCTCACAACATCAATTCAAGCTGAAGCATTAGTCACAACTACTTAATACTAACAGCTGTAAATGTAATTTGCACTGGGTTAAATATGCATATACATGCTAGGTTATATTTACTTTTGCCCTCTTTCCCTGAAACAAACCTCTGGTCTCCAGTGAGCCGTGCAGTCTCCTCTCTGCCGTCTCCAGGAACTGCCGTGAGGTTTTCCAAAGTTGGCACTGACAGCACGCCAGGTCGAACGCAGCCATACTTGCTGGACTCAGCTCCTCCAGCAGGGGACGAAGAGAATCCGAGGGGTCCGAGAGATCATGAGACAGCCAGTAACTCTCTTCCAGGCAAGACAGAGGGTGAGAGGGAGAGCTGAGAAGTCGATCTGCTACATCTGAGATGGAGTAGAATGCCATGCCTGCAGGACAATTAGCGAAGTTAAGGTTAGGATTATAATTTATTACCATTGCAATTAAAAAATGAGAGATAACTGTTCCGTTATAGTTACATAAATGCAAGTATTGTTTATAGTATAGTTTATAGTGTCTTATGTCTATCAGTTGTCAAAAAAATTATAAATAACTACGTGCAGTATGATTAAACACGTCTCTAAGATAACATCTGCTCCATGCCCAGTCATTTCCTATGATATATTCAAGGCAGAAATGTGTGTGTGTGTGTGTGTGCGCGTGTACCCGCTGCAGCTGCATTCCCAATGCTTTGTAGAGTTGATCTGCTGCCCAGTCGGCACCTCCCTGATCCCGTCAGCCCGGCTGACCCTAGACTTTCTGAGGACGACGACAATGAAGAGAGCGACTGGCTTTCAATTTTCTGCTCGATTTGGCCAAGTTCGGCTAGAACCTCCCGGTACAGCTCCATAAAGAGAAGCTCCCCAGAGCACGGTGCATTCTCCAGGCCAAACATCAGCATCACCTACAGACACCCAAGCATGCACATAGCCTTTAACATACAGGTCTTTTGACTCTGGTCAAATCAAAAAAGCTTTAACTGCCATTGATATAATTTATGTGTTGTTTTGTGTTTAATTTAATTTATTTTGATGCATGTACTTTGCATTAACCAAGTAGGAACCAAGTTAAGGTCTGTGATGCACACGGCCATTTTTAGAACACGTTGCATTGTCTGTTCTGCAAATGACTGTTTTGTTCAAGTGGAATTATTCCCTTTTGATCGTGTCAGTTTTCTTGTAAAAGAAATCTTTATATTTACATTACAGTAGCATAAGAAGACTACGGTCTTGTTAAACTATGCAGTTGTTAAATGGCACAAGACTTACCTAATACTCGCTTTAGGGACTGTGTTTAACGGTACTGTACTATTAACCAGAAGGCCCAGGGTTTAAATCCTGACACTGCCAAGCTGCCACCGTTGGGTCTGTGAGCAAGGACTTAATTGTTTGGAGTGTATTCGGTCGGTTTAGTGGTGAGTCTGATGAAAAGTGGCCAGTCAGGTTTCCTTTTCCTACATAAGGTAAGGTAGGTACCTGATGGGCCTCCACATAGTTGCCCTTGTGAATGCAGGAGATCAGAAGAGATTCCGGTGGAGATAACATGGCAGGAACGAGCCAGCTGTGAGGTCCTCCACACGTACACACATCATGCTCCACACACACAGCTGCTGTGCTGCCACTGCCATCTGAAAGAACAGGGAACACTCTAATCAACTAACAACGACAGAGCTGGTTTAAGGGTTATGTTACAATAGAATTTACAGGACAGGGTTATTACTTGTGTCTCTTATACTGCATGTCGGTCTGTGTGTGTGTGTGTGTGTGTGTGTGTGTGTGTGTGTCTAACTAGCCTGAAGTGCTGGTGCTGATCTCTCCATTCTGGCGTTCGGAGGTGACATGTCGTTCAGCGCGATGCCGACGGGATCGTTTCTTCTTCCTGACACCAGAAACTCCACTGCTGCTGCTGCTACGCCTAAAAGAGAGAGACCACCTGACTCCAGGTGAAGGAAGTGCCGGACCACCTACATGCACAGACACACACAGTTATAATTAAGCAACAGAACACGAGAGGGAATGTTTAAGTGCAAATAACATCACAGGTGTGATTTGGTCGCAGGCCCGAGCCAAAGGTGGATGCCATAGATAATCGCAGTCTTGATGTTATTTGAACAGTTTTTTCACAACAAAGTAAAAAAAAATGAAATACGCTATGCTTTAAATACGTTCCACCAAAACGTAGTTCCACAACAAATAAGTTTGGTAACAATTCCCTCACCGCTGGCATTACTCTGATTGGTGGTGACGATCTGCAGCCTCCACTGAGCTTCGGCTGTGCATTTGGAGAGCCTCTGCAAACGGGGGCTGAATGTTTCCAGAGTAACCGAGCAGCCCAGACTATCAATCAGCTCGGTCTCTCGGTCTCTACCAAGGACACACATCCCCTCCAGACCCTCTCGGATAAGCCGCAGGACTGCCTCCATGGCATTTGAGTCCAGCAGGAAGCCACTGCATTGTGGTGCAGGCTCGGTCTTATGGGCAAAATCAGAGTAGGACAAGAAGAGCAACGAGAAGATGTTCTCCAAAAGTTCCAACCGAAACATTGCAGGAAGAGTTTCTAAATAGAGCTGACATTCTGAGAGGTAATTCTGAAACAGAGAGGAGCCACCTGGAGGAAGAAGCAAAAAGAGGCACCTATTTATTACTGAGCCTGTAACAATGCAAATTATTATTTAATTTGTTTTATTATAATAATCTTTAATTATTATTTTTATAATTAATATAATGGTTTACTGGCTCGTGCAAACATGGACAACAAAATGTCCAATAAAAACAGTAACAGAAAAATGTGACTCCAATAAACCTGTGCTTGAAGATGTGATATCCTCTCTAAAGCATTTTCTGGTAATTCTATTCAATGTTTTTATTAAAATATTATAAAACAAGAATAAAATGGGTGCTTTATATGCTTGCCCATTATCACAGAGACCTGGATTTAAGACCCAGAGGTGATTCAGGTGTCACATTCATACAGTGAATTTGAGAAAGGCGAGGTCAGGGAGGAAATCCCTTGTCACTGGATTGTGGTTCAGGTGAAAAACAAACAGCACTAAAATATAAAAACATTTAAAAGCTATGGCATTTCTAATTATTTCAGAAACAGTGACTCAAAATGAGGTTACGATCAAATAGTGACACCTCCCTCAAACGTTCACACATTTGACATGATCTAGGCTATTCCTCAAACACAGTTTTAATTCTTTATCATTCTTTATCACCTCCATCTGTCTGGCTCCGGTGAGCCTGTCCCTTCTCTGGAGCCTGCAATGGCCCAAAATCCAAGCAGGCATTCACACACAAGGCATACACAGCATATTTCATAGCACATAAACCCCTAAAGAGGGTAACATTGCGTTGGACCAAGCTGTTATGGATGTCACCTGGAAAACAGCACAGACAGATTAACGTTGAAATCCAGGTAACCACTACAACAATTGTGATTATCAAGCTATTGCATGATGGGAAAGTTGCGTGTAGATGTGTAAAACCTGTGGCTTGCAGAAGTTGCAAGACTTCACTCTCTTTATATTTGACCAGGGGAGTAAGAGAGTGAAGCACAAAGAGAGCAGAGTGTTGATCCAGAGTGTGTAACTGAGACAACAAGGCCTCGTGTGAAATCTCACTGTTCAAACACACACAATTCCAAATAATCTGGGTTAAGCAAATAACTTTATCCATGGAACGTCGCTACAGAAAATCCTACAATTGAATTAAAATGCAGTATAGTGCAAAAATCTTAAGCCACCTTAGGCCAAACTAGTATTCATCAATCCATAATCCTCTTGTTTACAGATCTTCATTACAATCTTTAGTCCATTTTAGAGTTTTAAACCAGTTCCCATAACGAATGCCCAGTAAGAATCCCCCAGGTGGTACAGACAAACCTGTACAGTGTGAGCATTGTAATTAGGGTTAGTTTGGCTATGTTAAGTTTCCAAAAGGACCATCTTTGAAAAACATACATATATGAACTGTTGTGCAGGTTAGATTTTTTTGGACTCACGGGTTGTTTTTGGAACACCATTCCAACACTCCTAACTGAGAAGAGAGGAGGTTTGCAAATTCGCCAAGTACAGTGTCACTGGCCTGGGCCTATGCACAAAAAAAAAAAAAAAAATCACATGCACACAAAAACAAATACAGTTTGAAATAGGAATGTATACAGTGTGATAGAGCACAAAAAATGAGCCTATAAAAACTTGTAGCGTTTCCATTTTATTGTATCTTTTCCAAATGCTGGGGTTTGTTTTGCAACACCCTGGTGAATGAGGAAATGTAGAGCATGACTGACTTCTCACCCCCAGCATCTACGCCCCCAGCACCTTTAACTAAGCAATATTAAAAAAAAATCAAAAGCTCCTAAAGAAATGGCACTACCTTTCAGCTTTTCTTTTTTTCACCAATTGTCAGCAAGAGGTAGGGTTTGTTGTCACACCTTGCTAGTAATCTGTAACTTATAGGTTCTTCAGACTCCTACCTGTTGTTGATGCAGAACCCTGAGTAGTGCCTGGGCCGAGTCGAGGCTCTGGCAGTGTTTCCATCCTAGCAGAAGCAGGAGACGGGACAATGGCTGAAACTCGGCCCCTAGCAATGCCTCTAATTTAGAGAACTCTCCCTTCTTGATAAGATTTAGCCCTGTGAGCTAAAAAAAGAAATTCCATAACAAGCACAAGCACAGGAAAAAAAAAAAACATAACACATACGCGACATTCAACATGTGATTGCACAAATGCAGCTCTTTTTTATACCTAGCTAAACGACGTTTAAGAAGCTTTTTCGTTCCGTATCAACCAAAAATGATACATTTTCAAATGGAGTCCAGTCTCATGTTTTCTTTTTATGGGCTTTAGGGAATCATTTGTTCCTCGATCTTCTCCTCAAAGTCTATTTAAGAACCAGACCTATCCATTTTATATTGTAAAATGAATTTGTTAAACTGATTTAGTAACAACGCAATTTAGCACGCAATACTATACTATAATGAGCAAGAACAGTTTTTTTGGCATGTCCCAAAGTGAAGGTGCAGCTGTAATAGTACAATTTGCCACTCTGCTGGCACAATGAGGATGAAAGAGCTTTCACAGGATGGTCAAATGGCTTAATCTCATACAGCAACTACAGATTTGCCTTTTTATTGATCACTTTGGCAAAGACTGATGCTGTACTTGTGCACAGCAAGGAAAAACAAGCAAAAAACTTTAATGTCCCTCATATTTATGACCATTTACTCCTAACGTGGTTTTACGTGGATGGTGTTCATGGAATATAAGCCTGATTAGCATGAGGTACTGTCTTCTTATAAGAACAGCGCTTATGCAAATCATTCTGGATAAGGGGGTCTGCTAAACACTGTAAATTTAAATAGTACAGACTTCAAGATTAAGACAGGGATTTAGGGACAAGTAGAATGTATACAATGTATATGAATGATTCAATCTGGTTCGGTCTGTAGGGCTCTTACCAGAACCTGCTCCAGGAAGTGCTTTCCGCTGTTCAAGCACTCAAAGTAAATGGCTTTCCAAACTGCTTGACGGTCTCCATGGCAGCCCAGGCTAAGCGTGAGCCGCTCTGCTTCAGGTAAGTCCACTGGAACGACACACACAGAACTAAATGTCAGACAATCGCATGAGCAAGTGGACACAATGCGCCAGCGGTAACCACATAAGCAGAAGTACGAGCAGACGATTACAGACCAATAGTCAACTACTCTCACTTCTCCAAAAATTCCAAACAACACATGTTAAAGCATCAGGAAACAGATTACCTGATAGATCAGTCTGTTCAATGCTCTTAATATAAATAAACTATTATATTATATTATGTTACCGTCAGAGCACGCATGTCATGTAACTGTTAACATCCATTCACTTTCCTGTACAAGGTCTTATAAATTAGAATAAGAAATAAAAGTCCATTCTATACATTTTATTCATGTCTGAATGATTCAAAACTAGTACGAGCAAACCCTTGCTGATAAAGAAAAAATGCAAGAAGAAAACAAAATATAAAAGGTTCCGGTAGGTGTTAAGAGTTTTATGCAAGATACAAAGATAAATGTTGTCATATTCAGCTTTAATTAATATTGTTTTCAAAAGGGCAGAATTGCGGCTCGGCGGGTAGCACCACTGCCCCACAGCACGACGGTCCCAGGTTCAATCCAAGGGTGGAGTGTCCTGGGTCCCTGGGATTGGCGCCCCATGTAGGGTTGTTTCCGCCCTTGTGCCCAGAATTGCCGGGTGGGTACCGACTGGCCCGCAGGATGATAATAATGAATGAACGTGTTTTTTAATAAATGAAACACTATGTGGAAAGTATATATAACTACTTACCTATGTGACCCGTTACATGGAGCATGATGAGAATGCATACCTGTATGTTTAAAATAGCCAAAACGAAAATAAAGAGTGGGGAGTCATGATAACTCATTTTAGCAAGGACAAAATGTCTCACCTTGCGTGTGTGGTGCATGCTGTAGGAACGTCTCTCTGCTCAGTCGCAGTGCTGTGGAGCAGTAGTGCATCAGGAGTGTTGGGTTCTGGGGTCTGAGCAGGCATCCCATTACCACCTCCTCACTCAAAGGCCCTTCTCTGGCTTTCCACAGCCCCTCCCACAGCGCCTCCATCTTCGCCGCTCCATCCGGCGCCAGAGCGAGGGCGCTGCACACTTCCTCCGCCCATCCCTCGTGCCTCTCCTTCACCTCCACAAGGTCAAGGAGGTGGTGAAGAAACACAGAGGAGGCGTCTGGATGTTTCAGGAAGTCCAAAAGGGCATAGATCAGGCGTGGTGGGCGCTGTGAGAGGAGGGAGCGGATGGAAGACAGAACAGCCTCGCTCAGAGGAGGTGGAGCCGAGGGGCTTGACTCTTTGCGTGACAGACTTTCAGACTCAAGGAAGGCTTGGTGGAGCTCCTGGTGGAGAAATAAAGGATAGATACACTGGTAAGGCAAAAGATTGGGACCCCTCACAGAACATATAATGGACACGGTTGATTAGAAGGCTGGGTGTGCAAGCGAAGGTCTGAAAGACAGTCAAAGCCAGTTATCTGAATGCGCCTTGCTCTAGGAATTGGGCCAGACAATAAATCCAGATATGAGACGTATAATAACCTTATCAGACCATGGTTGTGTATGCAGGCTTATAGATGTTCTATAATCCTGCATACACAACCATGGTCTGATAAGGTTATTAAATATATTACGTTGCCAGATACTCCAGCTGTTCCAGTACAACTGTTGGAATTGTGTAACAGCACACCTTCTAGTGAAGAAGGTTTTATTAAACAGAAAGTTATATTAAAGGCTAACTATATTGTTATTGTTACATCATATTTCGGGGCAGTAGCATTATTAAAAACCCTTTCCTCTTTTAATTACAGGGAACTTAAGATACGTTGAATTTTTTATAATATGTATAGAAAAATATTCATGTGCAATGTTATTTTCAGAATTTAAAAAAATGAATATGAATGTTTCTGGTTTACAATGAAAAACTTCAGTTTCTAATCATTTCAGGGATCTACATTATTTATATTAAGTGTGCATAAGTGTGCATTGACTGCATTGTTTACGCTAAAATAAAATAAAAACGAACGTCCATGAACCGTGATTTCTTATCTTGAATCTTGATCCACAGCTGTGGATTCGTTTCTACATGATAGTCTGTGGAAGCGAGTGAGTGACTTTTGGAGTAGAAATACAAGGGGGGACATTACTACAGTACTCTAAAAACTGACTCGTACTGAAAGCTACAAAAGACGGCAAAACTAAGAAATATTAAACAATGCAGCAGTCACCTCAACGACATACAGTGGCACCTCCTTCCCAATCTCCTCTAAAAGCAGTAGAAAGGCTAGCTCTCTCCTGACCGACGCAGGTACCTGCAACGACATTGGATGGTTTATACAGAGGATTCAATATCTAAATCTACACCCATGATGCTTTTGACCACTTCACCTTTTCCTTTGAGTGCTTATCTAGCACCTGAAGCCAGAACCAGGCCAATCTGTAAGGACTTCCTACCGATTCCCACCTACAACAGCCAGCAGAATCATATTATTTCAAATTCGGAGGGGGTCAGCAGGGCAAAAACATTTCACTATCCTTTTCACAAGACAATATTTATCCTGATATGTAGTTTTGCTGAATACGTTCACTACTCACGCCAGCTGGTGCGGATGTGTTACAATGGCAGCAATGATGTCATCTGGGCACCTGGGTATATCCTGGGCAGACTGGCAGAGCTGAGGGATGCAGGCAGCTGCCAGTTCCCACTCACCATGCTGCAAACACTGAGTAAAAAAGACAAACAGGTCCTGCAGGGAGCTCTCTTCCTCACGGCCAAAGGGATGCATGATGGACCTTTTCTGCGAGTCCCAGGTGTGAGTCGATTATAATTCCAATGACACCATCATCTACAGAACACAGAGGAGATCTTTAAAAATACTGCACTGTTTTCCCAAATTAATCTCAGATGACCAATTATGACAAAAACAAAGATATATGTAATAAAAACAAAGGAAAAATTGCAGACGCTTGTGATTGAATATCGACGGTTCCTTCAAGCCAGGTTGGGTCACACAGGAACTACTGGATTCATTTGACAAGCCTGGACAGCTGAGCTGTTGCATGTAAAATCGTAACTTATTAATTATAATTTAAATAGACAGAAAAGACAAGAGAAAGTTAAGAAATATGTAAATACATCAGAACAATAGAATATAGAGCACAATAAATAAAACGCACAACATAAATACAAAATTAATCAAATACAGAACATAAGAGAGGCGACAGGAAACTTCCTAAGAACATTATATACCTTCCTGGTTGAGGCAAAAACATTTTTTTATTCCACTGCGCAACATAAACAGCTCACAAAAACTACGGGATGGTTTAAAATGAAATCCCATAACAGGGTGGCAGGGTGAGTAGCACCGCTGCTTCACAGCAAGAAGGTCCCGGGTTCAATCCCAGGGTGGAGCAGCCTGTGTCCTTTCTGTGTGGAGTCTGCATGTCCTCCCCATGTCTGCGTGGGTTTACTCCCACAGTCCAAAGACATGCGTGTTAGGTTAAATGGCGTATCTAAAGTGGCCCTTAACTTGTGACTGCCTGTGCCCCACGATGGATGTGCACCCCGTCCAGGGTTGTTCCTACCCTTGCGTCCAGAGTTGCCGGGTGGATTAAGCAGAAGATAATGAATGAATGATGAAATCCCATGATGAACTGTCCCCTATTTTTCGTGAGCAGTGTACATACACGACCCGTTAGTAAAGAACACGGAGGTTGCTTTTACAGGGGTAAAAAGAGTGGTTATGTGATTTAATTTCATTACGTCACTTAGCATTTGCATGTTTAAAATTGAAAGTACAGATGTGCACGTACTAAAGGAAAACAATGGCTTACTGGTTGATTAGTCATTTAAACATATATGCCAATCAAAATCACACATTATTTCGTTTTGTTTTGTTATTGCTCTCGCATCAGTTTCACTGTCACCGATAACCTTCGCTCAGTAAACTCTTAACCAGAGGCAGTTTGAACCGTTTAAGTGTCAATTTATGCTCTCTGCGGCATGTTACTCATGTCAGTAGTTTATAGTGGTAATAAAACGTGTAAATACATTCATTTGCGCGTCGTTTGTCAGTTTATACAAAAACACCACGTCTAGGAAAAAACGTCTATTTACCTCCTCATCAGCAGCACGAGCGCCATGTCACAGTTAATCATGTGACTTTCTCAGCTGATTTCATAAGGAAATATGTTGCCAGATTGAGAAATGCCACTCTCAGCGGCAGATTAAGACTTCGCGCTTGTTGTTAAATGTTTCTACACGTAAAACATTATTAAAATGAACCTAAAAGTTAGGAATTCATCTATTTATAAACTATAATAAAATAAAACACTAGTGAGTTTTAGTGAGGGATGGGACGCCAGTCCATCTCAGGTCTGGGTAGGGGCCGATGCTGCTGAAGCAGTGGCTACCTGAGACAGGCAATTTATATGTACTTCCGGAAGAGTTGCATTATGGATGTGCACTTGACAAATCCGCACCAGTTGCGTAATGCTATGGCATAAATTACTACCAGAATGTTTCTTGTGCACCCTGTTGAATTCAACCTAGTGCATTCAAGTGACCAGGGGGTATATATGGTGTATATGGCGATGCATTCAATTGAATGAATTTCTTTTGCAAACTGATATCCCTTGATATCCCAGCTTACAGGGTACAAACTTTCCCACTCTGTTTATGTAGAGGACTGATATATTGGATTTTCTCAACCAGCCAACATGTATTTGTGCTTGCAAAATTCCTGAGTGGAGGTCACTCGATAAGGTTTACCAAGAGTTCCATTATCAGTTACCAGTTAGCAGTAGGTCCAGTTCCACGGAGATAAGGGAGGTGAATCCCAGAAGGACTCCCTATTAGATGACAAACAAGGACAGTGATATTCAGACTATCACTCTTTGATTTTGATAATGTGGGTCTTCAATTACCTTTGACCCCGCATGTCCTACTTATGTTCACCAGGGGTAAGGTGCTTATCCCATTATTCACTCATTTATATTAGCATAAGAATAAGCATTGTCATCATCTCCCAACTTTTTTGTGAATTTTGTAAAACTGGGGATTTAAAAAACTCGAAAAATTGACTGGTTCTGCAAATAAACAGTGACACCTGTGATTTTGTTCCACCTGATCGGACCAAAACTACATTGGTTTTGTTACATTCATATATGATTTAATCACTGAATGTGTACATGACTGTTAAGATAATAATATACTCCTTATTATTAGGGATTATAAATAGCCCATTAAATGCCAATTGTATCTATGCCAACTCTTATTGTGTTTGACTCCGTCTAAAGATGGAAACGCAACTTAACTCTCAATTTTTTTCTGCCAAAATTTTGAAAATTCCCATAACCCTTGCGAAACTTTTAAATGAAAACCTGGCTATTGTTGTTTAAAAAGTACTCTATTATTATTATTATTATTATTATTATTATTATTATTTGAATATTTATTTTTATATAATTATTATAATTATTTAATTTATATTAATTATTATTATTATTATTATTATTATTCATAATAATAATTTAAAAAAGTATATATATACATACGTTTCAATGTGAAATATTTTAAAGCCTTTGCATAAATTAGGTGAGGGCGTGGCTCCACAGTGCGGTACTCTCACAGGTCTCTCTCTCTCTCTCTCTCTCTCTCTCTCTTTCTCTGTCCTACACATTCATACACACACACACACACACACACACACACACACACACACACAC
Source organism: Parotocinclus haroldoi (assembly GCA_034779995.1). NCBI lineage: Eukaryota > Metazoa > Chordata > Actinopteri > Siluriformes > Loricariidae > Parotocinclus > Parotocinclus haroldoi. The sequence continues at coordinate 809 of JAUZST010007741.1, read as the reverse complement.
ACACTCAATGCGACTGTAATACGAACCAGTCAGCGTTACTCACACTTGCTCTGTCGTCTTTGTCATCACTAACAGAGTGAATCTTCGCGTTTCCAGGGAGACAGTTTCTATGGGAACGCCCGTCGGCCTGTACCTCAGTGAAAGGCCCCCCAGACGGGTTTAAACGCGAATAAGAGTCATTCATTAGCCTTTGGACAATAAAGGGATGGAAAGCATGGCAGACCCGACTAATAGACGGCAGGTAAGCGCGCACACTTAATCCGGTTCATAATGTCTGGAGTAAAAAGCACACTGAACCTTTTATTTCTCATTTCAGCACTGCTAGCACTGTTCATCTGTACAATGAGCAGATCTGTCATGCTTAGCCTACACAGATCTGCATTACACAACTTTTACAGGGACACACAAAGATAAAGCCACAACCACTGATATTTAGGCTTTTATTGAAATACCGCTGCTGAGTATTTGATTTTGGTTGCCTTTAGTGTTTCAGTTTTAATTGACTTATTTTTATTTAATTTATTATTTATTGTTGGTATTGATTATCTGTTCGTTTTTTTGCTTTTTTTCTCGTAGCTTATTGGTGTTTCATTGTTTTATTGGAATTTGTTGTTCTGCATTGTTATGTTACAACCTGTTTGTGTGTTTGTGTTTGTGTCATACCGCTCAAAAAAATTAAGGAAACATTTGTTTAACATTAGTTAAATTGTGTTGTTTTAGGGTTCCCTTTTTTCAGCAGTATATATATATATATATATATATATATATATATATATATATATATATATGTAAATATATATGGTTATTTT
>JAUZST010007740.1:0-13986 GCA_034779995.1 Parotocinclus haroldoi | reverse complement strand
ACTACAACACATAATGGAGAGGTCTGTAATTTAAAAATCTTAAACTTAAGATAGGATTACTTAACATTAAACTGATTGTAAATGAGCTGTATCTCTGATAACTGAAAGAAGCCTCCCCTCCTGGGTACAGTTATGTTCAACCCCCTAGTCCTAATGGTCATTGGGTAGGCGTAGCTCCTAGCTAAGATGTAGGTGTTAGTGCTAAATTCTTTTATAAGGCTGATTCATTTGAAATACTGCTTCAGTGACTCAGCCATTGTTATGCAAGACTAAACCATAGTCTTTTCAGCTCATAATTATTTACAGCCCTCCCCGTCCTTAGTTTACAGCCCCGATCCTGCTTAGTACTTTTAAATTATTTAATCATTCTTTAATTTTAACATTCACTTTGAAAATGAGCAGGATCCACTTAAAACTTAAGAACTCATTAGCATTACTCAGAATGTGATGGGACTGACCCAATTGACTTTAGATCTAATATTAACATTTGGTATCCATATAGAAAACCTAGATGTTTTCCCTCACAGTGAGTTGACTTCTGATCACTTTCCCTTAGTTTATTTAGCTCTATGCATCAAATTAAATTTGCCGACTCCCTTGTTATTGCACTAAGCGTGCTATTACTTCTAATATTTCTAATAAAATAAATCAATTTCCAAAATAATACAACAGTGCAGTGCTTAAATATGAGCTAAATATGTGCTTAAATATGTTGCTGCTGGATTGAGATCCGTTGGTACACCAGTACCTCTGTGTTTTTATATATAACATAAAATGGGAATGGATAATTTCAGTAAATGAATTGAATTAAACAGTACTTATCTGAACATAACCTGTTTTCCAAACATGGCTCATTTTTTATTGTGGTAACGGTGTACTTAGATTATCAGAACGCTCATGTGTCAGGAGAGCACACGGATGGCTAGATTTGGAAGTGGTGATAAGATAACTCATAGTTATGACAATGTAAGTCTTTTCATTGATATAGATATTATATTTTGAAGGCTAATCTATTAGGTGTTGTGTTTATACGTTTTTTAAACTTTTTACTTAATCCCCACTTGCCAGGCAGAACGCTCTGTGTTCCCTTACCTGATGTTTTAAATATTAAACACTGCAGTGCAGAGTACTGTAACATTGGACTAATCTTTTCTGAAGTATTTCCAGACTGCCAAAGTTTAGGGAATTGTGCTGTTTTTATTTATACATGAAGCCTGTCACAACTGACATATTTTGAATCAAAATCCCTCCAGGTAGGTCATCACCACCCTGTATTCCACCTGAGGAAAAGATTGTTTGAGGAGGCATTGATGGTGATGCATTCTTTATGACATTGTTCAATTACAAATTATCTGTGATTACCTCATGAAAACGAACAACCACAGGAAAAAAGATGCCCAACGCAGGTAGACGAAGTATGCAGTATGGATATAACTAGTTCATGAAGGTCAGAGAGCGAGAGAGACAGGCAGAAAGAGAGAGAGAGAGAGAGAGAGAGAGAGAGAGAGAGAGAGAGTGAAAATATATGTGTGTGTGTGTGTGTGTGTGTGTGTGTATTTGCATGTTTGTTTTTTTTTGTGCTGGTGGAAACTTAATGTCCAGTATTGCTCAGGCCTGCAGTTTGTCAGCATGATTCTAATGCCATGATTTTACCAGAAGCAGTTTTTTATTAGTCTGTTATTTGAAATGTAATGTGATTTGGAATTCCTTTTGATAAAGATGTTCTTACACAAATATACTTACATAATGAGGTATGCTAAGAAGACGATTCTGTTGGGGTTGAAAATAGCGAGCTAGTGGTGCTTGGATAATTTTTATCAGTTTGTGGGATCTTTAGGGCTGCCCTCAAAATAAGATGAAGCAGCTGAGGCCCTACAAAATTCGCTCAATAATTCTGACATTTTTTTTACCTCAAGCCATTTTGCTTCAGTTTCCAGAAGCTTCAGGACATTAAAACTTGGTTTGCTGAAATGATTGACAGGAGGAAATTAATCATGCACTGCTGTTTACTTTGTTAAGATGGTCTGCTTTATGAATACATTTATTTTAAATACAGTAGTTTATGTTAATGTAAGGCTTGGTCTTTGCTATTTTCATGTAATTGTATTATTTATTTAGTTCAATTAAATAAATTAATTTTTTGAGAATTGTTTTTATATAGTGTAAATGTAAATATTTGCAAGACACTACTGTCTACAATTTACATATAAATATATATTTACATATATTTATCATGTATAGCACCTGAAAATTGTAGAGATTACACTGTTTCAAGATATCTCGAGTTGTTAAGCAGATGCAGCAAAACAATCTTTCCGTTGTTCTTCTTCCGCCACTGTGGGAGAGTGTGCATGTGCACGTGGCCATGTGACAGTGGCAGGGATGGCATTGGGCTGGCGGGGCATTTGTGGCAAAGAGTGCATGCCTGCAGCAAAACCCTTCTCTGCATCCTCCACCCCCCTGATACAAGAAAAGCCAAGCAAGACTGTACTAAATGTTACATATACTAATACCAAACATACAATGCTGATGCTCACTGTGAACATGTTGTGTTGAGGGCACAAACGACGCTTCAACAAGAGAGCACAGATATAACCGACCTTACAATAAATACATATATTATCTTCACTTAATCCACACAAGTTCATAGGCCAGCTGGTGCCCACCCTGCAAGTCTGAGAGAAACCCGAGACGGGCCGCCAAATTATCATAGGGCACGCACACACAGTCACACACTAAGGACCACTTTTAGAGACAGCAATTAACCTAACACACGTCTTTGGACTGTGGGAGGAAACAGAAGTTCTCAGAGGACAATGGGGGAATATGCAGGCTCCATACAGAAAGGACTCAGGCTGCTCCCCCCTGGGATTGAACCTAGGACCTTCTTGCTGTGAGACAGCGGTGCTACCCACCGTGCTACCATGCTGCCCACAATAAATACAATAATGACACTAATCCGGTTTCTGATACCTTGATCCTAACAGACTGCCCAAACAATGAAGTGAACCTGAAACTTTAGAGCAGCATGAGTCAATCATAGTTACAAGTAAAACAATCAGAAAAAACAATCAAATCACAATCCACGCTTAAGTGTCAGATAGGAACTATTCACAATGAGTGTGTTTACATGCAGTAAATAGTCAGATAAATCAGAAAATGCAGAAAACCTGTTAATGCCAGCAACCCGATCAAGGAGAACTCATGCACTTGAGTAATCAGATAATTGGAAATCTCCTGGTTTACGTGACCCAAAGAATACTCGGATTTCGATTTGCAGCCAGTCAATAATCTCACAGAACAAGACAGTGTAAACTTCATATTTTAATAATAAATAATTAAATTCTTCATTATATTGAGTATACATATTGAGTTTCAAAAGTCTCTCCAAAGTGTTTGATGGCCGTTTAGCATTTAATTCCCACAAGAAACCCCCACCCTCATCTGAGCAGAAGCACAGACTGACAAATCTGATTGAAAATGGTTCATTGGTATACAAGATATTAGTAATTCGATTACTGGAGTGAAATCCAGCTCTCTTTAGCGGATTACTTAATCTGATTTCTAGATCGAATATGCTGTATACATAGGCACTTGATTAATCAGAAAACTGCAGAAATCTGACTATGATCAGATTATTAAGTGCATTTATATGCACTCAATGCTGTGTCTCTCCAGCCCAGATCAGCGTGACAGCAGGTTAACTGCAGAGTTTTATTTAGACAGTTAATACATATAGCTCTAAACAAAAATTGGACTGCACTTCGAAATATTTTACTTATATACTTATATTAATGTGAAGTTTTATATAAATAAATTATTTACCATTATCCAGTGCGACTTATATTTGAGTTGAGGGTCCTCCTACATGGCATAGTTTGGGATCATATTTACATTTGATAAAATGGTGCAGTGAGCGCTGTTGAGGGTTAAGGATATTCCTCAGTGGCTCAAAAGAACCTGCTGTGTGGTTCACATCTTTCCCAGCTTTTCATCTTTAGCATTAGCGACTCAGCCAACAATAACATTTGCATATTTGGCAGACACTTTTGTCCAAAGTGGCTTACAATTAATACAATTGTACAATCCAAACAGCTGAGGCTAAAAGGCTTTTGCTCAGGTTGCAGCTCAATAGTGGCAGCTTTTGGGATTTGAAATTATAACCTAGTGATTAGTAGCTCAAAGCCTTAATCCCAAAACCTTAAGCTCTGAGCCACTATGTCCCTTTTTATCCAAAGCATTTTTATTGATATAATCATTAAATCCAAGTTATGACATTAAAGAGCTATCTTCAATGGATATGGCTGCTTGGCACATGATTGCGAGGATCTAAAGAGACAATTTTCCAATAAGTGATCCAAACCCTTAACTACAAAGCCACTCTGTCCACACATAACAGCTACATATTTGGCAGACCCATTTGTCCAAAGCAACTTATAATTAACACCGTCTTTCCGTGTAGTTGAAGGCTCAGCATTGATCAGTTGTAGGATTTCAACTTAGTGGTCCAAAGTCCAAAACCTTAACAGCACAGCCACCCTGTTCTTTTCTGTCTAAAATGATAAGCTATGCAATTTTACAATCCACGTGATTTAAGGGCTAATAATGTGCAGCAGAATTTACTAACTTTTCAATTAGTAGTCCATTATTACTAACCCAGACAGTGCATATTTATCCGAAACTATTCACGATTGATATAATCTGACATGGTACAATCCAAGCAATTGAGGTATAAGCATCTTTCTCACTAGTCCACCAGTAGCTACTTTGGGAGGCTAACAATTGTAATGACAGTCCAGAGCATTAACCACTAACCAACCTGTTTAACATTACAATTTAAATAGCTGATAGACAGTCCAAGTGACTTACATTAATACAGCCTCACAGTTCAAAATGGGACAGTTCAAAAAGGGGCTTTTCTCAAGGCAGGCTAACAGCCTTTGGAATTTGACATTACAACCCACTGATTGGTAGTTAAAAGCCTTAATCTAAAAACCTTAACCCCTGGACCACTCTGTCCTTGTTCATTCAAATCAATTTACAATGGATATAATCATACAATCCAAGTGTTGGACATACAATCCAAATGGCTGTTGTAGGGCTGTTTCGCACAAGATTGCAAGGATCACAATCGATTGCAAACACAACCTGCAATTAGTGGACCAGAGCTTTAACCACTGAGCCACTATGTCCACCTGTAACATTTACCAATTCACAAGACATGCCTGTCCAAAACAATAACTGCTCAGCCATTTTGCAATTGTTTATCCAATGTGTCTTACAATTTGACGTAGTTTTACAGTGCATGTGCTCATTTTCAATTGCAGCTTCACAGCTGAGGTTAGAATATACAATGTTGTGATTAATAGTCCAAAGCCTATTCATACAAATCTATGTACAACTGATATAATCTTACATGGCATAACCCGAGCAGTCAAGGTTTAAACATCTTCTTCAATAGTTCAACAGTAGTTGCTATGGGAATTTGAGGTCTCAACTTGTTAATGGCAGCCCAGAGCAGTAACCACTCAGCCATCTTGTTCAACAATAACATTTACATAGTTTGCACACACTTAAATCCAAAGTGGTTACAGTGAAACAATAATACAGTTAAAAAGTTAAGGGTAAAGGGTTTTTGCTGTAGGGCAGCCCCACAGTGACCGCTTTTGGGATTTGAAATTACAATCTGTTGGTAAATACAACATAGTCTATTAATCCAAAGCAAAATACAATTGATACAATTTTACAATCCAAGTTTTCAGGTTAAAGAGTCACTCTCAGTGGCTGTTGTAGAGCTGCTTGGCACAGGATTACAAGCATTTGAACATTCAATCATCCAATTAGTGGTCCAGATCCTTGGCCACAAAACCACCTATGGTCCACCTGTCCACCTACAGTATAACATTTACATATTTGGCAGACACATTTGTCCTAACTGACTTATAATTAGTATAATATTTCAGTCCAGGCACCTGAGGGATAAAGGTTTTCTTCATTGCCTCCACAGTGGTAGCTTGGGATTTTGACTAATAGCTATAATTAGTAGTTCAAGCTTCAGCTCACTGATGTAATTTGCTGAGTTAACAAATATTGCGGTGAAGATCAACTTACAGTTGATATAACCTTGTATATTTAGTTATGTGTAGTGGTGTATTGAGGTTTGGGAAACTTACTTATGGGCTCAAGAGTCGCAGCTTGATACCTTGGGGCCCAAATCATCGACCTCCTGGTTAACAGGGATTGCTATAAGCTAACAGTTAATTTAGTGGACCCCAGACCTGATGGTCCAGGGTTCAAATTCTACCTCTGCCAAGCTGGCACAGTTGTGTCCTTAAGCAAAGCAATTTACCCAGTATTGCTTGAATTGTAAGACTGTATGAGTTGGAAGTCACTCTATATGCCACAAATGAAAACAGTCCTCTATGTCACCATTGAGCCGAACTACCACTATGTTTTGGAAGGAAATCCGAATTGAGGCATTTTAACAAGAAATTGATTTTTATATATAGGTATATACCAAAATTCACTTGATACAGGCAGGTATACATTGGGCACTTGTCACATTGGTTCTGTAACCACACTGTCATTTTATGAGTTCAACTTATATTTCCAACCTAGTTCCTCAGGACCTACTCTTTCCAGACTCTTTCCTTACCTTTGAGCCACAGGTGCTGCAGGTTTTAATATTGTGAATAGCTATCATGAATTAATATGTAAAATTTCCAGGGGGCACAAAATTACTATTAATTCACCTTCCTGAAAGTCAGATTGTATAGAATAATAATGTTCCATAATTATCATTTCCATTTGCCTCTTGTTAGGTAAAACAGGATCAATAATCATGGATTTTTTGTATAGGAATGTGGCAACCTTTTGATGTGGAAAATGTAAATATGCTGCACTAATAAGCTGAAGAATGTTTAACAAGAGGTCATGTTTTAACATGAACATTAAGATTTAACTGCATTAATCAACATGTAGAAAGTAAAATCACTATGCAGTTAAAGACACATGCATCATGCATGCCAAGTGAAGGAGCAAGGCGTTGTGTAACCATGGAAACCTAGTCATCATTTAGCCCATTCAGTTGCCTTACTTTAAGGTTATCATTATAAAATACCAGTTTGTACTATGATTTTTCTCTTAGCATATTTGTGTAAATAACCTTCTGTTTGGTTATAATGTCCAAGGTGGGAATGTTCAAATGGCCTCCAGTTCCTGCTGCTTGTAAATTTGCTGAGATACACCTGATATTAATCATCTGCTTCTTCTCTTTCAGTTTATAACACATCTTGACTGAGGAGCAATCGATAACATCAGTGTCTTTACTACCAGCATCTCTCTTAAATGCAAAAGGGGAATGAAAATAAGAGGCTCCATGACAGCATGGTAATTAGATTTAAGAGATTGCAATACAGGATGCAAGCAGAGAGGAAAGAGCACCAGAGCACTGCACTTTACAAGAGGTATGCATGTAATCCTGCCAGAAGTTTTAAAGCCACCCAACTGTTACAGCAAATCAGTTCTTTTTGCAGAGGTCTATTATGTTGACCCATAACCATGATGACCAGTCCAGTCACCATGATGCCTTTTGATTATGTCACACAGACATATTTGGCTATCCCTTATTGGAGGGAGAAGGGAAAGTAGGGAAAGTATACTTTCTATTCATAGAACGTATACTTCTCATTTGTCAATATTTAGGCTTTACTACATACACACTCACCAGTCACTTTATTAGGTACATCTCTACATAATTACGATTTGATCTGTTCTATTTGCCATATAGAAGCACTTTGTAGTTCTACTATTACAATCTGCAGTCCAGCTGTTCCTGTACATACTCTGTTAGTCACATTTTCCCTATTCTATATTGGCCAAGACCCTGACAGGACCCGTACAGATCAGGTACTATTCCGGTGGTGGATCAGCGCTGCAGAGTAACTGTTGTGTTGGTGATGTGTTCTTCTGAAATGAATGGATTAAATGTGCACCACATGTTTAAGCAGTTTTTAGCAAAGAACCACCCAAATTGGACCTGATCTGTGCCGGTCCTGTGGACATTCTGACCATTGGAAAAGAGATAAAAATAGTGACTAAAAGTATATAGAGAAACAGATGGCATACTTGCTGCAATTGTAAAACTACAAAATGCTTCTATTTGGCAAGTGGAGCAGATACAATGAGTGTAGAAACAAGTGTTCCTAATAAAGTGACAAGTGAGCGTATATGCATGGGCTACTCGTACTTAAGTATGCATAAAAAGCCGTAATAATATACCTTAAACTTGGACTGGTTGAAGAAAACATAGAAACCTAAGATTTTATTGAATGGGTGTGCATAAAAATCAATGCTACACCTGCTAATAATGTCATCTGCCTCCTCACTCTCACTGTATAACACATACTGATTGAGAAGCAATCGATAGCGTCTGAGAGTGCCGCTACGACCAGCATTTCTATTAAACACAAAAGAGAAACGAGTACCAGAGGATCCATGACAGCATAGTAATTAGATTTAAGAGCTTGCAAGGGAAAAGAAAAAAAAAGATCGCCTTCATCTCATTTCACAACAAGTGATGCATAGAAACTCTACCAGAGGCTTATAACTCCAGCTTTAAAAAAATTACAATCTGCCAGGATTTTTCCAAGCTGACTGACAGCCACAGTATTAGGTTTAGGCTAAGTAAAATGCTAATTTGCAATAAATTTGTAGATTCTATTGTATGAAAGTACATAACAATCAGTAGCACAGGCAACTGCTAATGGCAGATTATGGATAATATTCAGCAAGGTATGAACAATATGTGCGTATCCATAGGGTTATGTTTTTGAATCCAGAGTAGCTTAGCTGTAAAGTGTGAAAGGGAAAATAGGTGATAATGCTCTGGTTGGAAAGAAAGGTGTTTGAACCAACGCTAGTCAAGGTTGTGAAGGTTTCCTAGTTTCAGCTACTTTATAATTTGTCATCATATAATGAAAAAAATCATTTTGTTAAATCAGAGGATTTGAAATATATACATACTCAGATGTGTAGTTAACATTAGAACCACTATTCTAATAAGGGATCCACTGATATCTTTACCAGTATAGGGTCTGATACTGTGATGATGTACTATTGTATTATTATTGTACTATAAAATTGCTCTGATACATGGCACCCAATATCAATTTACCAAACCATGCAAGGACATGATGCATATTTCATTTTGTTATAGTCAGAAACTGAGGAACAGCTTATGAAAATAAATGGATATCATTGTAAGAACTGTTATTATACTCTGATTTGTTCTCAGTGTTGGCAAATACCTAAATGCAAGTAATTGTACTTTGTATGACAAAAAGTGATATTGCATTCTTAAATCTAACATTTTGTAAGTCTCCAGGGTGCTCCTAAGGTTCTCAGCCCTCAAACTATAAACTCTTAAGATCTCTGAAGTTGGCCTATTTTATCTGGCACCAAGGTGTTGGTCAGATCCTTTCATTCCTGGAAGTTGCAAGGTGAGGTCTCCGTGGATTTTACTTGTGTGTCCAGCACATCCCACAGAAGTTCAGATTTGCGATCTGGGAAAGCCAGAAAATTACACAGCATGCAAAGAACCAAATTTGATTTTTTTTAAAGCTGTTCACCCTGACCTACTGTATAAATCGGACATCTGAACAGTTTTAATGGTCAGGGTAAAAAGAGCATATTATTATGTCATGGACACTTCTTTGGTTTGGTTTGTCTTAGGTCTCTTTAAGCTTTGCTTTTAAGCTTTTTATTTTCCTTTGACACCGCTCGCATGTACTCCTATGGACACTTTCAGGTATTTATTTAAATGTTTCCTCAAACACATAGTGGCTGACTTCTATTTTTTTTTGTACAGAGACATCAATTAAATATTTGAGCTTGACATTATTCACTATTACACCACTGAAACAGTCCTTTACTTCAGAGCATGTTAATGGCAAATGAAGATTTCAAATGACATAAAAGTTACATAAATTCGAATCTCACTTTTCTCATTTAAGTCACTTGGCCATATCAGATATGCATCCAATCTAGGACCAAGTATGAAGGTAGCTTTTTGTGTAGTCATATCTACCCTAGAACACTAATGCATTATACTCCTGCAAGGTCTTATATCGTAGCAATGTATACATATAAAAAGCACATAATTTAATCTTGTGCAGAGATAAATATGACTGTGTAAATAACATGTAGATGATAAATGCATTAAATACAGCATACTTTTCATACTCTAAATGAAAATAACTTGGAACAGAAATCTTCTTTAGCGGATTTTGTAATATTAATCAATAACTTAAAGAGACCTTTTCAGGTGCAGTTAGTAAAAAGCATTTATCATTTTTCTCAGAAATTCTGAATCAAAAGACAGACATCCTTTATATCAGAAGATGATTTCTAGCTTTTATCCTGATAGATAAATACTTGGTTATCTATTTTATCTGTATAAACCTTGATCACAGACTTTGTGGGCAATTATTACATAATCTTTTCCTCTGTCTGGCACCAGATTTCCAATTAAGCACAGTTATATCTAATGGAACCACAGAAATGTTACATTTTTGCATGTGTGAAAAAAAAAAAACTAGAAATGCACAGTACTCATTAACTAGCAACCATTTTAGTTCTAGAGGAGCAGATGTACAATACCTTATTAATACTGGCTGCTATCTGCAACCAGCAACTTGAAAATGGAAACAACACAATCAATCATAAAGAATCAGCTTCTGATTCACAGTACTGCATTTTGATTTAAAAGCCCTTGGATGGGTCATAGGCCGAACCTGTCTAGCAATGGATTCCCTCTAATTAATATCCATAGCTTACAGGCTTTCAGCACAGAAAACAGAGATGCATTGAATAAATGTCACAAGGTGTGCTGAGTGGCATCGTCTATGCCATCTTGGAACACTACAAGCATACCCAGGCATTGTGGAAGCCCCAAAAAAGAATGTCCCTTATTTAATATAGTTTACATAGAATAAAATAGAATTTTTGTATAAAGGTGAGCGAAGGGTTTATTGGATCTCAGGGCCACTACTCATGCACTCAACCGCTGAGCCACTGATCAGCACAAGTGAATGTAAAGGCAGGAAAAAAGCCAAAAATGTCCAAAACAGGCATTTGCATGCATATAACGGTGTCCACAAACACAGTGGACCGCAAAGAAATATTCTATTCTTTCATGACATCCATAGTTTAACTTTCACGTTTGCTTTTGTTTTGTGTGTTTCCTGTCCTTTTTTGTTTTTCTCTTCTACAAGGAAAATTAATCAGACAATTTACCGACAGCATCTCGTGTAAAGAAAGGACTCTGATGCTATATGCTGAACCAATCGTGGGTTAAAGGCCTTACTCAGGGACCCATCTGTGGTAGCTTGGAAAAGGTGGGATTTGAACCCTGACCTTTCTGGTCCTTTGTCCAATGCCTTAACCACTAGGTCACCACAGTCCCACAGTTTAAATAGCTTATCAACTAGATGTGGCTCATCAAGATGAATGAGCTGAACTCTGAATAAGCTAAACCTAATGACCATATGCCATATGGCCTCTAGGAAATGTAGTTCATTCTTGGCCAGTGCAGACTGCCACCCGAGTGTGGTATACTGTATATTGTATGCAATTTTCCTATGATCTAATTTTACAGTAAGAAAGTTGAAAAAGAAAGTTTTTTTCCCCTTGTAATTCATTCAGCCCAAGACACCGTGGGTTCTGGTCGACCATGGGTCTGAGACCTGGACGGTTCTGGTCAGAGCTGGGTTTGAGCTCCAGCTGATTTTTATTGGCCATTGGTCCAAGACCCAGGCAGTTCTAGTCGGGTGTAGGGACGAGACCTAGGTCGATTCTGATCGGGCTCGGGTCCGAGTCCCGGGTGGGTGCGGATAAGCGCAGAACTGACCCAGTCGGATATGGGTTAGTCGCGGTGGGTTTGTTTTGGGCATAATTCAGTTCTTGCTGGCATGACAGAAGAGACAGAACAGCTAAGAAGCCGCTCGCTTTGTGTATGTGTGTGTAAGAGAAAGAGAGAGAGAGAGAGAGAGAGCTTAAAATGACAGTTCAAATCATTATTAAATTCAAAGTGCAAGATCAGATGTCCCAAACAAATGTTTATAATTTCAGAAGTCTTTATCCTATCGCTTATCCGAAAAGTTTGTGAGTGACATATGACAGTTTAAATATGTCTTAGAAACCATTACTTTTTAATCCTTTACAGAAATGTTTTATTGGGCTCTATGGACCAAAAAGTCAGACTTTTGTTTGAGAGGAGCCCTTGCTGTTTGCTGTAGATCCAGTAAAAACTGGCTGAGCTATGACAGTGTAACTACCGTGCCGACAAAGTGGATTTTAGTCAGTCTGACTCAGTTTTTTATAATGGAAGTCAATGGAAGGAAATATCTGACTTGCTTGACTCGGATTGTCATAACTTAGAAGATATTTACTCAAACAATTAGATATTTAGAGGTTTGATAGCCAAGGTGAATCTCTACAATTTAAAATTTAAATGGATTTCTTGGTATACATATATACATAAAGTATACAGATTGTATGTGAGGAAGTTTGTGACAAAGGTGATAACTGGGTTTTGTAAAGTGAGTTTTGATGTTCCTTTGAATTGTCCACTATACTGGGGCCATATGAAATGATTGGGGTGATTTTTGAAGAGTGATAATAAGTTAACGGAGTGTGCAATCACATGTTATTTAATATGATCGGTTTGTAGCTTAACAATTGACAGAGCTACAACTGTGCGAAGTTTGCCGTAATGTTAAGTCAATGTAGAGTGTGAACAAAACAATATTTTTCTTAGCTATGAACAAACACACTTCTCCGAACATACCAGACGTTTCGGAGTTTGCCCCATGTCGATATGTCGAAGCTGTAGGAGGAGACACCGACCAAAAATTGGGTGGAATAATAGATAATACGAATAAAATCAGATAATATATGTGTTGCCCAACAACACACATAATGCTATATAGCTTTATGTCACTAAGGTTTTTAATCCTGAACTTTCATCCATACAACATATCCACTATGTGTGGTGACTGTTTACTTGACATATATTGTATCCCAGGTAAAGTGTGCCCTGTTCCACCACACAGTAGTTCCGCATTCAAGTCATTTAGACCAGGCAGAAGTTGTCTGTGACTAGTTTACTGACCCCTTCAGTCCAGTCACTGTCTAGACTCTGGGTCTGTACTTGTGCAGGAACACTAATACTATGGTTTTGTGTGATAATTAAAAGCAAATAGTTACAATTGTATAATAATTGTGCTTGGTCTCACTCTCTGCTCTTTCCTTACATAAACATAAATACAGTACTGCACATTGCACAAGCTTACAGAATGCCAATTGGTACAGCACATAGATCATGGTGTTTGCCTGCTAGGTATAAAAGCTCAAAACTAAGTTTCAGATTTCATCTGGAAATGTCATCAGCACTATTCATCAGATACTTTGTGGGTTGGGCTTTCAGGTCCAGCAACCACACACAAGATCTGCATGTTCAGTGCCAGTTTGGATGGAATGCTGTAAACTATACTAACATAAGACTCCACAGGAGTTAAAGCTTGTTCTTTGCAGTGAATGTTGCCAGATGAACAATTCAACACAAACCAGGAGACATCCTGATCAACTGCATAGTGCCTAATGTAAAGTCTGGTAGAGGAGCAATAATAATGGCCTAGGGTGGCATTTGGCACTTATTTTCAGTGAAAAAAACATAATGCTACAGTATGCAGAGTCATTCCAAAAAGGTGTGTTTCACCAAGCATCAACAACTTTGAGAAGGCTTCATGAAGCGAGTTTACATTTTGCTGTGGTAGATTTGGAATAACCTGCATTGTGTTCTGAGGCAAACCTCATGAAATACATTTACAATGTAAACATTGACTCTGAGGTGGTTTGTTCTAGCTGGGAGGGGCTCCCCATCCCCTCGTCCTCGCGCCGGGAATTACTGCTTGCTACCGTCTGGAT
>JAUZST010007739.1:0-39256 GCA_034779995.1 Parotocinclus haroldoi | reverse complement strand
TATATATACATATTATTTAAATATTATGCCTGAGGGAGGGGCAGTTATTTCCTGACATTTTATCAAGGGCAAGCTTATGCAAGTTAGAAGTTAAGTAGTTAGCATGTGATAATGTATATAATGTATGCACTAAATGTATAATAATGATAATAATAATAATAATAATAATAATAATAATAATAATAATAATAATAAGGGGTATAACAGCCCCGAGATCCCAGGATTTAATTCCAACCCTGAAGCTTGCATGTGCTCCCCGTGTCTACGTGCTCTCAGTACTCTCGTTTCCTCCCACATGCCAAGAAACATGTGTTAGGTTAACTGGAGTTTCTAAATTGTGCTTAGTTTATGAATTGGTGTAGTGTGTGCTCTATGATGGACTGGAACCCTGATTACAGTCTGCCTGACAGTTTGATTAAAGCCTTACTCCCTTTCTCACAACCCTAACTAGTGTTAACACTAGTAGTAAAAAATATGTAATTACTACTACTACCAATAATAATAATAATAATAATAATAATAACAATAATAATAATAATAATAATAATAATAATAATAATAATAATAATTGTAATAACCGTTATCATCATCATATATAAAAACCCATAAATAATAATACAGATTAATAAAAAGATGATAATTTGATATAATTAAGATAATAAGTTAATAATAATAATAATAATAATAATAATAATAATAATATACAAAATAAAAAGGAAACAACATGGAACAGAAAAAAAACAATAAAACATAAAACATTATAAATAACACTTTAAATTATTAGAAATATGCTAAATACAGCTAATTCAAAAAGTTGTAAAAAAGTTTTAAAAAAGTTAAAATAAATAAATCATTTAAAATCCATCAAATTTTTTTACTTAAATACTTCACAGAGGTAGAAAATAAGCAAATCCAGACAATTCCACACATTATTGAATGAACTAATTACATGAAGGAAAGAAAAAAAACATACAAACAAACAAAAGGTTCTTCCACAAACGTTAGATTTGGTTAAATTGCGTTTGAATTCAGCAACGTCAGACTTTAAAATAGTAGTTTGCCTATAAACCTTTAGTTTTTAAAACTTTAATAAAATTGCCCATTCAAAATTCAGTTCTAATAGAGTGGACTCTGTTAGCCGGTGTAAAATCAATCCTTCTAGATTTTCTCCCGTCTTGCTGCACCGATAAACCATGATAGATGTTGTGTTATAAATGTTGTATTTTTTTCACATCGCCTCATGTTGTGGCCTGCCCATGGTATGGAACTTGACACTTCGTTAAGTAGGAACAAACTTTTGTGACTTATTAGAGTTCAGAATGACTGCGTCTTGTTACAGGAACCTAATTTCACAAAAGGAGTCGTTACGGTAATAAAGCTCTTTTTAGGAGTAGGTGCTGACGTTTGGAGCTGATATCTATAAGGAAGCGGGCCTTAGGCTTCCATTGATTTAGACCTAATGAAAAGAGAGGAGGCTAATAAACGACGCCTGTGAAGTGTGAGCGCTGAGCACAGCAGTAAATCAAGTCAACTCTGGAGACTGAGCTGTTCTCCATAAAACGGCAAAAAAACAACAACCAAAAGTCTTATAGGCAGGTGATTTAAAGCGGCTTTCACCCGCGGGGACGTGCTGGTGTATTTCCACGTGGAGGTGTGTGTGTCTGTGTGTGTGTGTGTGTGAAGCGTCGAGTCGTGTCTGGGATGTTGACTTCCGTGTTGACTTGATGACTGAGCGTCGAGTCAAGGCCCATTGCGTGAAGGCGATGATGAAAGTGTGAGTAAATGTTTTGCAGCATGTTCTGTTCGTTCCTGTGATATCACTTTCTGTCGTTCTCTGCAGGATCTGCTAGTCGTCGATGTTTGCTGGACTCTAATGGAGTTGCTTACTGGGGTCCTCCGAGCTTCGCCCGATGCATCTCACTTGAGTATAGATATTTACATTTATCTGTAAGTAATACGTTTCGGATCCATGTTTTAACCCCTTTTAGAAACATTGACCTCCACTTCTACCTCCTTACAATATAATGTAAACCAATGGCGCCCTGGAACCTGCACCACGTTTAGAAGAATGCTGTTTAAGATGAGATGGGCTCAACAGTTATGAACAGGCTGATAAATCTTTGACGGTCCAGGCTGCACTTGTGTGATTCTAACATTTTAAATCTCTCTAAGAAACAAAACGAACATAGTAGCGCTACGGGACTTGCGTTTGTTCAGACCTAGGCTGAAATCTGGCAACCCAGAACTCGTTTTCCATCTTTCCTTCTTGTGGCAGGTAAAAGTCTATCCACAAGCTCTTCGTGCCTTACTTTATGCCCACCAGATCGTCTGTGTGAGCAGATAGCAGTCTCTGAACCCTCAAACCCGTACACCGAGCGCCGCCCCGATCAATTAGCCCTTCGGGTTGCCCGTAGACAACGCCTTGACATTTATTATTCCTGATCGCTGAACTCTGACCTTACGTACATCCGTAGTGCGTGGAGGTCAGCGGGTTTACTGGGGCGTAACCGGACTGGGTTGATTAAGCTGTTAACCTGGGAGCTAAGCCCTCATTATAATCACCCCAACCTTCACTTCATGCTGATTGCTATTCTCTGTGTAACTCTGTGTATCATTATTCAATCAGCGCTCCCTATGTCTTCTGGACCTCAAACCCGTCCGTGTTGTGTGTACACTTTGTTTCAGACGTAGCCTCTGCCGATTCTCCAAACAGCATGCCTTTTCTTCCTGACAGGGATCAATGAGCTTCATTTAGTCCGCAAGCCTGAATCAGTAGTTTTTCACTCGATGCTAAATGCAGCTCGGTCATTAGGAGTGGAATTGAAATCGGCCATCAGGACCGAGCTCAGATTAGAATTTCCTGATTATTCCTGTTATTTATTCCTATTGTTTATTTTTTATGATCTGAAGAGATTTACATTTAGACATTTACATTTAGGTCATTTAGCAGATGCCCTTATGCAGAGCGATTACAATCCAAGCAATTGTGGGTTAAGGGCCTTGCTCAAGAACCCAACTGTCGCCATGTTCTGGTCCATAGTCCAGTACCTTAACCACTAGGCCACTGCAGCCACAGGGTTGTATAGATTGAGTGTTAATATGAATCACATTACTGTTAATGGAGACACTCAATAGCAGACTTATACGTATTTAATTTGGAGGGGGGTTGGCATAACACTCATGTCATGTCAAAGTCATGTTACAGGATTTGTTCTTTTAAAATGAGTTTTCTGAAATTTGCCTACATTTTTACAAGTGTTTTCTTTTAGTTTAGTTTAGTTAAATTGTACTCAACCTACACTGATTATCAGGTTGATATGGTGCCAAGACTGGACTTTTTATTAGTTTATTACTTTTTATTTAATATATTTTTATTTTTAAATAGTTTAATTAGTACTTTAAAAAACTTTTTTGTTTGTTTTCTCACTTATTTATTTATGTATTTATTTATTTGTTTGTTTGGCACCCAGGTCAAGTTTGTTGTGTGTTATTAATATTGTAGTTAATTAATACTATCATATAATTACTAATAGAATTATTTATTTCTAATTATATATATAAATATTATTAATCATATTCAATTTTATCATCTTATTATTTAATCAAACTTATTATTAATTATACAATGATTATATATATTTTTTTAATCATGACTTATTGGTAATTATATATTTACATTTGAATAAAAAAAAACACTTTTTTGATTTATATATTTATTTATTTATTTATTTATGTATTGTGGTTTTGGGTTCATTTATTTGTTTACTTATGTATCTATTAATTGTGTTTGTGGATTCATTTTATTAAAAGAAATTAATTCATTAAAAGAAGGGAAGCATTATGCAAAATAATAAAACAAAGCGCATGCAAAATTTTGTGCATGCATTTTTTTTTCATTTGTGTTTTGTATTTTTTATTTTTCTTTATGACATCAGGGCACTCATTACATACAGGCACCGGGTGACCGGTGGAATGTAGGAGGAAATCCATAGAGATGCAGGGAGAACATACAAATTACAGTCCTGCTGGCTCTCAAACCCAAAGTCTCTGGAGCTGTGAGACTTTAGCTCTGACCTCAAGCTGATTTCCTCTTAGTTTCAGAAACAAGCAAGTTTCTTAAACACCTGTAGCCTTATGCAAACATATGGTCACATCTGCACAGATGGTACATTTGTTAATTTGATGAATTGACGATTGAAGAAAGATGCTATCGATTAGGTTTTGCGATACTCAGCTCTCTTCATATCCTCTCTCTCAGTTACGAGAGCATCTTGCGAAGGGTCAGAGGACCCTGGCAGGGGAGGGCATGTCTCAGATCGTGAGGAGTCTCCTGGAGTTAATGTCCCGCCACAGCTATTACAGCGGTGACCTCTTGTTCTCCGTGGAGATTCTCCGAAATGTGACGGACACCTTCAAGCGAGCAACCTACATCCCAGCTCCCGACGACGTGCAGGTAAGCCACGGCCGACCCAAAATGAACTGGATGTTAGTCTGGAGGCTTTTACAAGCAGTTTTACTGCCAGTGTTTTGTTTTGGAGAGTCTACGCCTGTAAGCTTTATATTACAGTAATATTAAGTGAAATAAAAGATCTCTAGGTACAGGGTGCCTGCATACTTGTGACTGTATTGTGTATAGAGACATAAACTGGTCTCTGGAGCCACTTTTCGCACTAAAACCTCTCTATTCTTCACTATTCTCTATTCTGCAGAAATTTTTCCAGATCATAAGTTTGATGTTGGACATTGACAATCTTGAGAAATGGGAAGACATTCACCAGGTAAAAACTGAATGTCCATTCTTCATGAATGCGTGCCCACACACACACACACACACACACACACACACACACACACACACACACACACACACACACACACTGTGATGAGATAAAATGACCATCTTAACAGTGGCTAAACACTACCGTCTAAAAATACTATAAATTACTTTAATATCAAGAGCATTTTGACGTTTTCTGAAAAAAATATATAATAATCAAAAAATACAGTATTGATAAGGCTTCATTATTTTATTTTTTTCAGTACACAATATTGTGAATGAAACCATTTTTTAAAACTTTTTATTATTTATTTATTATGTGATTTATTATGTGTTTTAATCTTTTTTGTTTTAATAAAGCTGTTGAAGATTTTTTAATGAATTCATTCGTTTTTTTATATGTTTTGGTTTATGTGTTTTAAATTATACTAATAGTGTAATTTTTATTTCAGAACATATTAAACATATATATTTTTGTAGTGTGAAGATGTAGTGGACTTTCTTCCATTTCTTTTTTCTGTTAATGCATTATACTTTTTTTTTTTTTTTTTAGGTTTCTAATTTATTTATTTCAGCATTCATTTAATTTTTTGTTCCTTCTTTCGTTTTACTGTTTGTCATTTGTCACTCTGAAACCTTATTGTGTGCCGAGCGTTTGTTTATGTATTATACACATATTAGACACCGAGTGGATTTATTGGTATTTTTGCTTGTTTATTTATATTCATTATATTGTGATCGTTAACTTTATATATGCATAGTGTAAAATGTTAATAATGTAACTAATAGTATTCATTATTCTGTAATTAGGTTATAATCGATTAATTATTAACCCTTTATATTCCTATATAACCGTTCATTCATTGTCTTATCCACTTAATCCTATGCCGGGTAGGCGGGAAAGCCGGTATTATGTTGTTAAATCTCTGGTTATGTATTTAAAATATATAAAAGAAACAAACAATAAACAAACACACATGATCAAAAAATGTCCAAAACCCCTAATTCTAAAAATGTTTTGTCCTGGATGAACCGTGAGCTGTTGGAGATTTGCTCTCATCTAGAGTTATTGAGTTATGATGTGACCGTCAGCTTCTGATTTGGTTCAGCGTCATCTCTTCAAAGCCTGCTGAACTTCTCACCGTTTCATTCATATACTCAAATCCCTGCTGAGAGAGAATCGGAGTGAGACGGCGAGAGAGAGAGAGGGAGAGAGAGAGAGAGAGAGAGAGAGAGAGAGAGAGAGACAGAGCGAGCGAGAGAGAGAGAGAGAGAGAGAGAGAGAGAGAGAGAGAGAGAGAGAGAGAGAGAGAGAGAGAGAGAGAGAGAGAGAGCGAGAGAGAGACAGACAGACAGACAGACAGACTCACACAGGGAGAGAGAGAAAGAGAGAGAAAGAGAGAAAGATAAAGAGGTAAAGAAAGAGACAGACAGAGGGAGGGAGAGAGAGAGAGACATAGACAAAGAAATAGAGACAGAGAGTGAGACAGGCAGAGAGACAAAGAAAGCGGGAGACAAAAAAGAGACAGAGACAGACAGAGAGAGAGAGAGAGAGAGAGACAGACAGAGAGACAGAGAGAGGGTGAGAGACAGAGGGAGAGAGGAGGGATGGGGGGAGCAGGATAAGGAGTGGATGTGAGATAAGATTTTATCCTTCTAATATAGTAAAAAAAAAAATAGAAAATGAATATTAGGGGATTCATGTTGATAGATGCTGATCGATGTTCCCCATCATCACTGTACGACTTCTGCACATTTTTAGAGATTAAGGATCACCTCCCTCCCCCTCAAAAGTGTTACCTCCATTCTCGTCGTTAATTTGTTCCAGAAGGTTTGTCAAGCGCCAAATGTGATGAGCAGCGAGCACATTTTTCTTATAAGGAGCAATGTAAATAAAATGAATCCGAAACCCCCCCCTCTGTGTAAATCACTCTGTGCTGTAATGGAGTTATATTGTACTGGGGGCACCCCTGTCATTTGTTTTGGGGTTATATTTCAGTCATGGCTTTTTTTATTTTACCTCAAATCGTACTACCCGTTTTGATTTTTTTGTCACATTTTATCCCATTCACATTTGATTCCCATTTTTGTCGGATGGACCTTGGAGACACCCCCCCTCCCCAACCCCAAAACGTATCCAGATATGAATGTTTGTCTGTATGGCCTATTAAATGATGTTTACTCTTACTGGGGGAGTCAGCTCGGCTCGTCTCTATGTCCAGGTGGAAGGTCGCTTAAAATTCAGAGCCAAAATCTACACGAGGGAATAGAGAAATGAAAAGGAAAAGGAAAAATGGCCTGAGGGCACTGGATGTTGGAGTTCGCTTAGATGCTATGTCCAGTGCTTGTTTTGCCAACAGTGGCTGAATGATGCCACATGAGGCTTCACTCCAAACTTCTTGCCTAAGTAGTAGCGACTAGAAAGTGTCGAAACTGAATCCCCTTTCACTGGTTGTTCTGTGGAGTCTGGTGCAGGTTTTAGGATCGAATTTGTTTGTTGTACCTGTGATGGTTTGGCATGTTCTCTATGTGTCTGTGTGGCGTTGCCTGGTCATTGTCATGTGTCCTGAAGAACGAAGGGCATTAAACAGGTTTATGCGACTCCTAGCTCAGCTGAAAGACACTGGACTCGAACCCATGCCCCTGCAGTCTCTAATGGTATTTTTATTTCTTACTTGCCTTTTTGTTTGTATTTGCTCTGTTTCCTTACCTTTCGCCTTTTTCCCTCTCTTTGAAGGATTTATTTTTATTAATATATTTATTTTAAAAATCTATTTTTAAAATTATATTAATATAATTAATTAATTATTAATACAATTAATATAATAACTATATATAGTAAAATACCAACAGCAACAACAAAAACAATAATTGTAAAAAAATGAATATAACAACAACAACAATAATAATAACAATAAATAAAAACAACAACAATAATAATAATAATAATAATAAGCTACAATAATAATAATAATAAGAAGAAGAAGCAGAAAAAACAGCATCAACATCAATAATAATAATTATAACAACAATAATAACAATAATAATAATGAACAAAAATAATAATAAATGCATAAAAATTACAATAATAATAATAATAATAATGCCAATAATAATAACAATGATAATAATAATAATAATAATAATAAGAAGAAGAAGAAGAAGAAGAAGAAGAAGAAGAAAAAACAGCAATAACAACAATAATAATAATAATTATAACAATAATAATAATAAATGCATAAAAATTACAATAATAATAATAATAAACAATAATAAACGGATAAACGGATCTGGTCAGAAGATCCATAACTTTATACATGACGTGTCTGACCGGATTAAATTCATGTCTGTTATCATTCTAGATGAATGTACAAGACTTTACCCGTTTTATCCAGTCAACAAAGCAGAGTTAATAATGCAGGAGTAATGGCCTTACAGAGATTTAAAATTAAAATGTTCACTGTTCCTAATGTTCCTTATAATCTGAATGCATTGCAGTGTCTGTATCGTCATCAGTTCATCTGCTTTAAGGTCCACATGTGTTATCTATCTCGTCATTCCCTCTTTTTTTTGGCTTTCTCTCATGGTGAGCTGCTGACACTGCCAGAAACAAATTCTGACCAAGGATGCGTCACTTGTGACTGAAACGTACCTAAGAGCGTGTAATGCCTTCATGAGCACGGATATAACATTGACGTTTCGTCTTCTTACTGGACCAACGGACCAATATCTGCATTAAAACAGCCCCGGAACATTGCAGAACCTCCCCCAGCATGGACCACACCTTGCACGCAGTCCTCGTTGAAGGGTTACTGAGATGAACACATCTACCATCATTCGCAGACCTGGTAGCTAGAAAAAGTTTCCAGTCATGAGCAGCAGTTATCATGCGCCTCTTGCAGACATTTTTCCAGCGAGTTCTTTCAGGATTTGTTTGTGAAGGACCTGCCGTGTTTCTAGTTTTATAAAACAGACGTACAGAAATAAGCTATGACTGGAAGACGGTTCACACTTTAAATTCTAAAGGGATTTTCTGATACAAGATGTCATTTAGGTTCCCAAAATGCATTGCTTGAGGTTCGAGCCTTGAATGTTATTAGCTATGGCGGTTATGATGAACATGCACACAGTGGCTGGGTTATGACTCAAAGAATTGTCTCTGCACCCCTGTGGTTCCCCCCAATGCATGATTTTTTAAAAAGACGTCCCACTAGTGGGCACTCATATTTAAACGTTCTTTTTTTGGCACTCTAAAAAGTTTCTGTGCCATCTTCTCTGTCAGCCAGGAACAACTTGTACAGCAGCGTCGCTAATTTTCCGTATTGATCAGCCTTAGTAATGTGGCTCCGAGCCGAATCAATCTCAGCAACGGCTTTGTGTTTCGCCCATTTACAAGCTTTTAGTTCTGCATTTTCCCTCTCACGCCAAAAGCCGCTTTTGTATCTCGCTCTGTCATTTTATCGCTACCGCCGGATCATTACGGACAAATTACGCTCGTGAGTCACGTGCCTATGCCCAATTACGCTACGGATGGAAGAACAGGAGACTAAAACAAATCATATTAGCTCTGGAAAATCAGGCGAATTTCGCTGGCTTCCTCCGCGGGATTTTGTGTCTGTGGTCAGATCACCGAAACGGAATTGCTTTCTCTGTTTGTTTCCCCTCTGTCTCTTTTTAGCTGAGCTGTTCAACAGTTTGATCTTGTTGCCTAGACGGTGACATCCTAATTCGGTAGTTATACTAAAAGAACTGTTTTGTTTCGTTGTTGTTCTTCCTGTTTTTTTCCTGATTTTGTTTTGCAGATAGCAGACATGAACATGCCCTTTAGGCAGGGATGATCACCCAACAGGCCTCCCTTTTTTCATACACAGCCTGATATGTGCTTGGGATGCCACACGAGATCAGACGGTGGACCTATAACTCAACCCGAGAGTGTGAATGTCCGGAGTAGCATTCCACAAAGAGAAAGCAAGACGGAAAGGAATCGGGAGAAAGTCTGCACTTCCGTACCTGTCAAAGCTTTACATGCAGCGTCCGTCTAGCTACAAAGATGACAGTTTAATTTAAGAGTATGTTAATGTTGCCAGTTACAGTAATCCTCTAAAATCTGAAGGCTACGCCTAAAGTCTGAACTGTCCAATTTTAAACCTTCGCTGTTACAGAATTCCAAAGAGAAAAACACAAAAAAACGTCACTCTGTAGGTACCTTTCCAATTTATTGCTCTCTTACAAAGTCAAAGTCAAACTGATTTCCATGGCGCTTTTTACAACGGATCATCGTCTCTTATCGTATCTTAAAAGGCCAATCCCAAACTAAGCGAGCCTAGGGTGACAGTGGAAAGGAAAACCCCTAAATGTAGAAGGAAAAAACTTTGGGAGGAACCAAGACTCAAAGAGGGACTCCTTGGGTGGCCTAAAAGTTAACTGAATAATTAAGCTGTAGTAATGGTAAAATTAAGTGAATATTCTATTTTAAATCAATAATAAACATTTAATAAGTAATAAAATTCAAAATAAATAACTAAATCAGTGGGAGGTCCTCGGAGGCACATCGTCTTCTGATAACTAAATGACTGAGGGAGTTCCTGCACTCTGATGATCCTGGGTTCTGTTGATGAAGACCAGTAGAGTGACGCTGAGGTGGAGGAACGTCTAAGTGTGCCGTGGTGCCGTGAATGAGAAACCTGAATGTGCACAGACTGGAGCCGTATCGTCTTTGGAGGCCAGTCCACGTTCTGTTTGGGATCCGATGCCGGTCGATGAATGCTTTAGTCCCGCCTTCGTTTCGGAGCGACACACTGCTCCCGACCAGGCCGAGTCAAATGTGAAGCCTTGATGATTTGAAATCGAAGAATCTTTTTTTGAAGTAAACAGATGCAAAAGAATGTATTATTAGTGCTACAGTTCATTACATTTAACATTTAAACACCATATTTTTTCTAATGGAGGATTCACACTACAGGATAATGTGCCAAAACACACCTCGAAAAAACTGCAACAGCTACTCGAAGACCAAACAAGATCAGGACATGCGTGCACTTTCCTTCACAGCCACATGACACCCCCCCCCCCCGACCTAAACCTGTACTGATCATTTATGGGGGCACATTAAGACAGAGAAAATCGAGCGTTCAGTATTCAGTGGAATAATAAGTGTGAAATGTTGCCATGACCAATCAACAAAGACTTAACACGTCCAGAACAGCGCTGAATTGCGAGATCGTGAGGAGTGAGGTCATAATTAAACGTTTATGTTTGTTTTCCTTTGTGTGTCCCCGCTTTGGGATGCCCACCCAAACTGACTGTCTGACAAATGAGCATCACTCCGCTGCACCAGACAGAAGCAGAACCATCTTTTGGATCTTTCAGCCATCTGTTTTTCTTTTAATGCAGGATTTATTCATTAGTGCAACACTTGGCAACGTGGTGCTTTTCCAGCGTGTGGAATTGCATTGCAGTGAATTCAAAATGTGATCATTTTTCACAATCTGACGTCAGTGCAGTCCCTCTACTCTACGCTGCCACAAGCCTCGTGCTTGCTTACCTGCTAAGAGTTTTTTATTTATCACATGGCTGAGTAGGGGTGAAGTTCTGGAGGCTGACCCCAAAAGAAGCCAAATATGTCTGCACAGGAAGCCTGAAGTGGCTAGAAAGCACTGCTAGGATTTAGAATGGGCTTCCTGTGTTGGGGTTTTCTGTCCAAATACTTTTCGTAATAATACATGATATCAAATCAGAGTTTTTTTTTTTTTTCCTGGCCACCGTCGCCCTAGGCTTGCTCAATTTGGGGTTGGGCTTAAATAGTGCAGTCAAGAGATAACATAGAACCAAATTCTAAAATGTGCTCTAGAGTGATTAATCTTTGGCAATATACACCGCTCACAGAAATGAGGGGCTGGACGGTACAGGCGGCAGTTTGCTTCCCTTAAAAGGTGCTGTTGATAAATTGGACATTCAACTCTTTGAAGCAGCTGCTGTTAAAAGACGGACCTATGCAAAAATTGACTACCATCATGCCTCGCCATTTCAGGCTCCATTTAGGGCTTTGAAAGAGGCTGTAAGCACTCGGTAAGCACTTGGTCACCATTACCAACGACGTGGACGGGCGCTGACTGGGCCGTCTGAGAGGTTGTGCAACTCTACTGAAAGTCCTCACTGAAAGACGCCGCTTCCCTCTGATTAGACCCAATAAATAATAATGGTACTTCAGATCGTTCCCCTCTGAATCATAATTATAGCTGAAGACATCCTAGCAGGAACGTTTTCAAATCCTTTCCCACCACGATTCGGTCAAGACTAGCTTTCGTCGACCTCCCACGACCTGTAGTTAACGTATTTAGGCAAGGGAAGTAACATTTATTAGGTTTACTTCATTAGTTCAGCCAATCAGAATAGATTTTGTAGATTTTATGGCTATATTTATGATAGATTTTAAGTTATGGTTTAAATGATCACTGGCTGTTTCTCATATTCAGAAGGAAGTTATCCTCCGTATTGACATAAACAAATTAATTTAGCGTTTAATTGCATGCTTCATGGACTCCACGTTCCCCATTATTGTGTAGCATTTAAAAAACAACGTATCTTTGAAATTCATTTAACGAGTCTCACAGAACCACTTCAAAATGGCTAAAGAATGAAACTTCTTGTGAACAAACAGCCAGAAATGTTACGGGGGTTATGTAGCGTCAGCGGCTTCTATCAGCTCCTTAGTTTTTAAACTCGCCAGTGCCAATCCTTCCTCTCTCCAGGGGGAGATTATTTTTCTAGGAACGATATTTGAGAAAATACATGCTACACTAAAGACAGGATAAAGTCACATTTCATAAGGCTTTCACTTCAAGCATAAGCTAAAACAAGCAAGATGATCCAGATCACATAAAATAAAAAAAATTGACCTATCTGAGACCCCCCGCTCCAAATGGACCACTCCATTCTGGCCTACAGAGCAGCAGGTCTGTGTTTTTCCAGGCATTATTTAAGGCCAGCTAACACTCATTTTGGGTCCTTTTCCAGACTAGGAAGGTGACATGAAGCCCATCTAAGTATTTTAACTACCACTAGTGATCTACTTTAACCCGATCCTTGGGTTTTGTTAAAAGAATTTCAACCGCTAGTAGAGTAGCGTATCTTAGTAACAGCCTGCTTGATAAATCAGACCTGCTTTTATTTGCAGAATGTAAACAAACTGATATATTCAGCTGATATACTTGTGATGTTCCAGGTTTATTCCTTTTTTTATATAAAAAAAGGTTATTTATGTCCGTTATTCTTATCCTTGTTCTTATTGCTACACTTGGGAAGTTGCTTAAGTGAGCACACTTTGGTTTCATACGTGTCCTTGCTATAAATGCATTTTTCAAGTGGCAGGGAAGAAAAGCTGCAAGGCCATAGGAGCGCTTCAATACTGCATGGAAAGTTCATGTATTCTAATAGAGTGATAAGAACTTCTAAAGGGTCCTTATACTGTGGCTAAAGCAAAGCTACATGCAGTCAAATGGCAGCTAAATACATTTGCATTGAACTTGCACAAGTCCCAAATCTAGCCTGGTCTCAGCCAGAGGAGGTCCGAGCCCGAGTCGTCTCTGGCTCTTCAAATGGCCGCCTTCTTATGAGACTAAGGCTTTTTCTTTTCCACTGCGTCCCCAGGTACTCCTTAGGAGCCTGCACTCCTTATCGACTCCGGTCTATTAGCTCTGATAATCTGCCTAAGAGTGCTATGTAAACAAATGGTTATTTAATAACTCGATACGTCTCTGGGTTCATCCTCCCTCGCCTCTAAGCCCTGGCAAAACATTGACACTGAACGAGAGGCTTCCAAATCGTGACCAATCACATGCACCACTCGTTAACACGACCGTCCTGCACCTGCTCGTTATGGAAATGGCACGGTGCCGCTCGATGCTAGCACACAGCCTGGCGAATTGAATTTCTCCAAGGATTCGCAGGAAGAAAAAAAAAAAAGTCTGGCAAAACTCGGCTCAGACCTTTTCCTCGTTTACTGGGGATAAATAACGTACAAGGATATTGCACGACAGAGACTAAATTGTGTGTGCGCGCGTGCACAGGTAGAGAATGACTGGATGTTACTGGTCGTTATTGAAGTACACGTTTAACGCCGGTGGCTGCGTTACAAAGACACCGCAGTCCTTTCTCTAGGCGTTTCTCCCCACACAGTGTGCAAAACCGTTTAACTCTATTGCTCCTAAATACTTTTTAACGCTTGCTCACGTGTCACACGCACGCACGCACGCACACACACACGCCAAAAAATGCAATAAGCAAAACCGGATGTACAGGGTGAGTCAAAAATCACAGGACACATCCCGTGCTGCGTCGTGGACTTCTCCCAAAGGCTGTCCAAGCCGTTGCTGAGATTTCTCGGTTGGTTGCGCTTCTTCAGATGGTCACTACGTTTCATCGTCCACAGTCACGCTTTCTCTGAATTCGTGCTGTGAAATTGTTGCCATGACACAGCAGCGGTGCTCCCTGGATATCAGAATCCTCAATTCCAGTTTCAGTGACCTGTGTCCAACCTTTGAGCCACAAAAGATACTGCGAATCTGATTGCAGCAATCGATATCTGATGCAATTTTGATCTTCTTTGGTATCCTACATGACCACCTTACCATTAAAAAAAGTTTGGTCCAAGATGGAGAACATGGCCAACCCACCACCCCCCTCACCCCTTACTTGCAGGGGTATTCAGACGCATCATTTTCTTTTTTGTTCCTGAACCGAAAGGGTGTCATGGGACTCAGGCTTATTTTGTGTGGCTGTGTTGTGTTTTAGCTTTGGGACTGTTACATCATAAGATTTCCAGATGTCACCAGGTCTGTTAGACCTATTATTTTTAGGGCTTGCTGTGTTACCTTGGTACCGATGCGCCACAAAATCAGAACATAACATTTTACATAAGATGCTCCAGCAGTTGCGCGCACACACGCACGACGTGTATAACCCAAGTCTGCAGAGGATGGTTGCCAGATCTCAGGAACAATCCCCTTGCCTCCCGAGACCCAAAAAGAAAACAATAAGACTTAAATTGCGGAGCGTATTTTTTATTTATTTTTTTTAAATGAGAGACTGGGACTCGTGCTGTAACGTGCTGGATGAAGAAAGGCGTGGGACCAGAGCACAGAGAGAACATGGTGTAACCTCATCTATGCATGTTGAACACGCCGCGTGTTATTTACTCGGCTGCTGCAGGCTGCCTTGCCTTTCTCGTCTGTGTACAGCAGCTCGCCGGCTCTGCCTCTGCCAGCCGAGCATCAAGCGTTATGGATCTGTGTGAGAAGAAAGCCGAGCAGAGGGAACTCGTTCTGCTGTGTGTTTCTCATGCCGAATCATCTGCCTGCAGTCACACATGAAACAGACTCCACAAACTCTGCGTGTGGGTTTGTGTGTGCACGTCTGAGAGAAGGAAAATATCAGCACCCACCTCCTCAGTGCCTCAAATATTTACAGCCTGCATTGCGTGCTCGTACGGCCGCGAATTCTAAGTAGACGACTTTATGTAATCTGAAAAATGCGGTGCGGCGCGTGTCGGAGGAGGTCGGCTCGCGTTCGTACCGTGGACTTCGGTCCGCATGAATTATTTAGTGGTGTGCATATAGCATCAATGGTGCAGGCAGAATAAGAAAGCCTTATGGCATTCCCTTCCTTCCCACAGTGCACTCTGGCGTCACGGTGCCATTCTTTGCTCTAAGGTCCGACTCTGAGACGCAGAAGCCAGTAGATGCTTTTTGGCTGCGGGCAACCAGTCTATGGGCGTCTAGTCTGTGGCCATGCTGATCAGCAGGGGGCGCTGCGTGCTGTCTTGACACGTAGTTTTGAGCAACGCTGCCATCCGAAGTGTGTAACTGATCCGACCCCGTCCTATGACTCCTGGCTTTCGGACTTCTGGATGCTCCTGTTCGTCTTTGGTCCAAAAAGGGATGTGGAATCCCGGTTTCCATGGTGACGGTCCATCCTGGATGCCTTGGGGCCTAGTTAAGTGGGCGGAGCCTCTGGACCTGCTGAAAGCGAGACTTGTTTTTTGTACAGTGAAGTTTTAAGCGGTATTTGTGAATGCAACTCGTACGATAGAGCTTGATAAAGATTTGGATAAACGAATCCCTTTCCCACGTGCTCCTATCAGATACTGGCGAATGATGCAGTGCCGTCTGAGGGAGCGCAGTGAGATCACCCCCCCCCACCCACCCTTTATGCACTGAATCTCTTCCAGATTTTGAATTGTTTAATGGTATTTTGCACTGCACAGGCAGAGATGGAAATCCCTTCCAATCGGTTTTCGAGGAACAACATTTCCATAAAGGTTTTATACATTTTCACACACTTGTTGACAAGCTGGAGATCGTCTATCCCTCTGTGCTGGAATCTTTTATGGATATTACTTTTGCACCAAATAAAAAAAAGATTACAATCTTCTGTTTTGTGATCTTTCTCCCACGTCACTAGCCCTACGTTTTTTTTTTTAGGAGGTTTTGCAGGCTGGGAACAGCATTGTTGGATTGCTACTGGCAAATAACTTGAATTTGACCACAAAAATGATCTTGGGTTCATGCGGTCTGTAACGAAAAAAAGACCAAGAGTCTCATAAGCACCTCCAGCTTTATTTGGGATTGTATTTTTTGATTATGCATGAACCCTAATGGCAAGGAAACTAAATCTGACCGC
This sequence comes from Parotocinclus haroldoi, assembly GCA_034779995.1. NCBI lineage: Eukaryota > Metazoa > Chordata > Actinopteri > Siluriformes > Loricariidae > Parotocinclus > Parotocinclus haroldoi. Next base: position 22,800 of record JAUZST010007739.1, on the reverse strand, counting down.
TGCCTCATTTATAGAAGCCTTAATAGCCAGGGGAAATCGATCAGAGTGAGTACTTCCAGCCGTGCACAGTAAAGTCTATCAGGTGAACTGTAATCCGAGTCGTTACGGCTCGTGTTGGAGGTAGCTACTGGTGGCGTGTAGCTGAACTGTGAACAATCAATTTCCCCAAGTGACAAACGCACCTTGTAATCTCTCCAGCCCATCAACCCTGACTCACACACGCTCAGACTGCTATCGATTTCAGTCGCCGTAGGGTCATTTTTATAAAAAAAAAAAAAAAAAAAGTCCCGACGTGCCGAGTTGGTAGGTTTTCAGATGAACGTTTAACAGACGGGGCGGTGGGAGCTGCGGCTCTGCTGACGCAGATTCTGTATCAGTGTTTTCTATCTTAAGTTTACAGTATGCTTCGAGATTCTTCCAGTGACCGCATCTCATGCAAAATTCATGGCAACATGAAGGGATTTGTTTGGACTTTAGATTTGTTTAGTGCCTGCCTCTCTCCCCAGCCTGACCCTTATTAAAGAGCCATTTCTGAATAAACTAGGTGTCTCTAAGTGCAGAAGCTGCCGTCTTGATTTCTTAAACGCTTCAACGCTACATCGCAACGTCGCAAAACGGCCTATGCGTTCCAAGCCACAGTCTTGTACCTTTTCCGTTTGAGATCGGAGACCCTTTTTTATCAATGCACATGCTAATAATTCTGCCATGTCAGCTTGTACCTTCTGAACGGCTGGCCTGGACTGCCACGTTGGGATGCGCTTGCTCCTCCGTGTTTCGTTCCTCACATGTACTACCCTGTACACTGGCTCAATAAAAAAGACCAAAATGCTTCTTCTTTTCTTCCAAAGTGCTTCAAAATGCGTCTGTTTTAGTGATAGATGCGTGGGCATGCACAGAATAAAAAAAATTTAGGTTAGCTACTGAGGGGTAGGTAGTGAAGGGTGCAGGTAGAGGCAAGTTTTAAACCATCTACATTTTTCCCATCGTTGAGTCACTAGGAGACGATGTGCCTCCAAGAACCTTCCACTGGGGACTGATTTTAAAATGTATTTTGTTACTTATTTCATTACTAACTCAAATATTATTGATTTCAATTGTATTATGTACTTAATTTTACGATTACTTTAATATCCTTTTAATTATTTACTTACACAGGCTCGGTCCCTTTTTGAGTCTTCTCAAAAGTTCCTCCCAAGGTTTCTTCCTTCTACTTTTAGGGATTTTCCTTGTCACTGTCGCCGTAGGCTTGCTGCACTTGGGAATGGCCTTTTAAGATCATATAACAATGCTTCGTTATAAAAAGCGCTATAGAAATAAATTTCCCCAAAGGTGAAGGATTATTTCCAAACTGCCACATGGTCTCGGGGTGTCCTGCTGCACATATCGCTGACCTGTTAGTGCCCCTCGTATCACTCCTAGGGTGGCGACTTTTGTGTATGACGGTTCCCCAGATCATCACACCCGCAGTTTAGGGCAATTCTATTCTTTTGGCTCGGGGTCACTACTCAGTTGCACTTTTTATTCCTGCTAAGATGTCGGTATGATAAAGCGAGTACGTTTTGACACTAGCCAGCTTTACTAACAGTGATCCTGTCACCGTGTTATCATCAGGTCCATCATTAGGACCTTCGATAAAGACGTTGCTGTCACTTTGACTGACGGCAAGACATAATCCCTACCACGGCAGCTTCACGCCAGTTCTGCCCGTCAGTATGATGCAAAATCGGAGTGTGAGTCTTGCTCCGAAAACAATACGTCCCTGGATATTATTCGATGCAGCATAAATAGCTGTTCTGACGTTCTTAATAAATCTGGGTCAGGCGTTCTGAATATTAACAGCAGCCGTGCTCGGTGTTTGTTCACGTTTCGTTTGGGGGAAGAAGCTTAAAACGCTGGCTGCAGCTTTGAGACTCATTTCTCCCATCACGCGATCAGTCTGCTTCTAATGCTAACGTTAGGCCTTTGACATCGATGGCAGAAACAGCATGGTGTTAAGTGAAGTCCGGATAACGCGGCGCTTAGACTTCTGTCACTGCTTTTATGGCTTTGTGGCATTTGCACATCAGCTACGTTATCGCAGCTATGTTGTTTACAGTCCGCGAGACTCGACTGTTTATGGGGACAAAAAGGAGTACTACTTACAACAGGACAGGAACGTTTACGAACACCGTTCACAGCTTTGTACAAAAGTAAAGGAAAATTGTCAGCAAAGCAACGAGCAAAGGCCGTTACACTGAATGTGATTTGGGAATTTCATAGCCTGGTTTGTTCCTTTGTAGTGAAAAACGGGATAAACGAAACGTCTGAGTGATGAAGGGTCCTTCTGCTGCACAACTGTCCCAAACCTGAACATTTTTATTAGTGAGTTAAATGGCTGTGGTTCCCAGACGGAGCAGGAACAACAGAGGGCCAAAGAACATGAAGAGAAAATAATAGTTTTTTTGTTCTTGGAAAGGCAGACTGAAAATACAGGAGCTGCCCCTGTGAGGAAAAAAAACAAACAGAGCTTATATAAACTTACATAAGACAAGGTTGCATTGTACATGCGTGGCGTCTAAAAAAAAATCCCGTTTGGTGTGGAGGATGCCGTCATTACACTGAATAAATTGCTCAAAACAAATCACGATGACAGTGTGGAGCGAAAGACAAAGACTAGTTCGAATATATAGTCTAGTCCACATATTAGCACACGGCTGGATAGCTTTAGCTTTATTCTCTAGCTATTCTCTAGCTAAGTTTTACACCTATAGTATTTATTCCTGCTCTTTGATGTCGCAGGTACAAGCTACGCCTTCAGGGGGCTCTTACCCCTGAACCACTGGAGCAGCTGGTGTCTTCTGAGACACAATGTTAATCCAGTTTTCTGTCGTGCCTTTTGGGGTCCGGCACGTTGCTAGACGATGTCAAAGTAAAATATACTTGACGTTAATCCAGGATATTTTGAGCTCAGAATTCAGCAGATAACTGGATCATTAATAATGAGCAGATCTCACTTTCGGTTAGATCGCATGTGACGTTAAAGCTCATCATCTGAAAGGCGGTTTCAGATGAAACCCAAGGTTTCACCCCTCGGTGCGCCTGAAGCGCCGTGACCGCCGGTTTGGGTTTGAATAACTCATGTCCTGTGCTGCACAGCGTGTAATCCCTTTCCTGTCTTCCTTTTACATTTCTTCTTAACTAACTTTTTTACTTTCGCTCTCTGGGAGCTTCACGTACCGAGCAGACACGGGCAGGTCTTGGGTCGTGTTGGGCTGCCCCGGAGTAATCGCCCTCCGGTTCAGGGGTTTACAAAGAAGTGCAGTTTAAAGTTCTGCAGAACTTCGTTTTCTTTTCACACTTTTATATGCCAGTCTGAGTAATGACCGGCTGTTCGGCCGTTTTATGTTTTACGGAACACTGTGAAAAAGCTAATGGTCTGTCTTTATGCCTGCACACTCGGAGGCGTCCTCCATGGTTCATCTGGTGGACGGAAATGCAATTGAATGCATCATTTTTGTACTTATTTTACTTTGTACTTAAAAAGAAAACGAAGTAAAATACGTACCTTTTGAATATTGGTGTTGTTTTTATTCCATGCCGTTACACGCGGTGACGAGCATTTGATAGGAAAGTGGAGCCACTGTTTTTGTTCAAGTTTGTTTGCATTTGTTAGGATATTCCCTGCAACTGTTTGTGCTTCACTGGCTTTTTTTCCCCTTTGTGCCTCTTTAGAGATCATCTATAGGGTAGGTTGTGCTTCCATGGTGACACGCAAAAGGTTTTATATATGGAGTTAAAATCATAAAAATGTCTAAATACAGCCAAAGACAACTACAAATTAAGCCGTGTCACGCTTTACCATCATAACTAAAGCCACTTTATATAACTTTACAGTAGCTACTCGAGCGTAAAAAGCTTAATAAGTAAAAGAAGCGTGTTTTTTTTTTTTTTTTGGGGGGAGTTCCCTGCGTTTGTATAATCGCTGCCGTGCCCAAGTTTACAACCTAATAAATGTGGTGTATGGTTTTGACCCTCAACGCTGCAGCGCTCTTGTTCGTCATCCTACAGTGCCATTTACGCTTCGTTAAACGACTTTTGTGTTTGAGATGAATCATGAGAATCCCAGACTCTCCCTGACCAGGAAAAGGTCTAATTTTTAAACCCCTTGATTAGATTTAATCCATTTTCACAACGAAGCCATTTGTATGGCGGTGAGATCTGTAATAAGCTACTGAGGACTGGGGTTCAAAGTCAATATGAGCTCGTGATTCATGGGATTTGGGAGCTCACCGTGGGTTATCACTGCTGCCGAGCGACTGCAATCGACTGAGTGAATTAAACGTAATTTAATGCCAGCGCAAGTGTTCGCCTTCCAACATGTTAATTAAGCTCCAGCATGCGGGGTTAGGAGGCTGATCGGATCAATTCGGTGCTTAATTCATAAGCGTTCTACCTTCCAAGATTACCTTTATTTATAGGACAAAAAGTCAGGCCCAGTCGTTATGGTATTTACGTACAGTAGGTGGTGATACAGGCCTGATTAGGGGCCTATTAATGATATATATTATATATCCGGCTTTAGAGCACACCCTAGTACCGAGTCTGCTCTCTTTAAAGTGTTAAGACTTTAAGCTGCTGGTTTTTGAAAGTGTGCTGTCCTAATTCTTTTGGATCTTAGTGCAGTCTTCACTAAGCCGGACAACATCAGTGCCGATCGCACCGTGTTTGGATCGCTCGCCGCCCGGTCCTGAAAGGGCTTTCCTCTCATGTGGCGATCCAGACCGTTTCTTACAAGATGCTATTCTTTTCGTACATGCATAACCATGTTGCAAACCGGGGTTTTATCTTTTACTCATAAGGTTTCAACTCGAGTGTGGTAAAAAAAATTCATTGACACCAAGCGTTGGTCCGTGACGAAATTGAAAGAAAAACCTTTTTAAAACGTTGTGGGATTTTCCCTCGCAATGTTAAGTTTATCCTGGTAAAAGAAAAAACTGCTGAGGTTAAAACCTGTTCTGAGTGGACAGGGGCACTTTTAGGAGGTTTTGAAGAACTCAAAACCTCTGCTGCACTTTCAGTCCATATCTGTTTTTTTTTTTTTCCCGGACAATGGAACTCCCAATGATGGGGAACTGAACCTAATCGCTTCAGCCAGCATTGAAGTGGGGGTACTTAAGGGGTGTAATCTGAGCACAACATTCACGAACTCGCCACGAATGGATTGGAGTGTGAAACGCTGTTTTTATATTTCTGTAAATTGCTTAGTCTGATCGTAAAACGTGGACTCGATGGGATGAGCTGTGCTTTATAATAATCAATGCTGTGCTGGGTAAGTCTCCGAGCTTAATGTAATCTACCAAACGGGGAGGGGATCTGGGACTGTGGTAGCCTAGTGGATGAGATACTGGACTAAGAACCAGAAGGTTCAGTGTCTAAACTGCTGGCAACAAATGTGAGTAATGTGAGTACACAAGTACTAAACTCTCTCGTTTATTGGGTTTACTAGAGCTTCACAGGTTACGTTTACATTGTAAGGCATTTACACACATACAACTGAAAGTCTTACAATCCGAACAATGGTGTTGGCTTAAGGACCTTGCTTATAGACCCAACTGGGGCAGCTTGGCAGACATGGGATTTGAACCCAAGACCATCAGATCCATCAGTACCGCTATCGCAGTCCCAGTAGCTCTTTTAGGGGTTAAGATGCTTTCAGAATCACCTTAACTTTAAGTGGGAAAAGTCCATACAGAAGCAGAGCATGGTCCCCTTCCTTTAGGAACTGGGCATCAGGGCAGTATTGTGACATGATAACGACCCCAAGTTCTGAGCCCCACATCTCAGGTGACCCTTGGAGTCCTCTTCCACTCCTCCATGTCGTCATCGCTGAGCCGGTGGATGTTGGAGACCTTTATCTCCTCCGGCTTCCGTTTGATAGCTCAATAGGGTTGCTCAATAGGGTTTACGTCTGGAGACATGCTTTGCCTTCACCCAGTGCAAGGCAGAGGTCAATTTGGAAGGGTGCCTTGCTCTGATGCCCAGTCTCAGGTTCTGCTTCAGTTTGGCGTTTCCCTCGTAAAGTTACATTAAACCTAGTAAAAGAAGAGGTGATTCATAAAGCATCTTAACCCCTAAAAGAGCTGCTGAGGTTAAACCTGTGCAGAGCGGACAGGAGGACTTTTGGGAGGTGCTGAAGATCTTAAGCGGAGGAGAAAAATCTGGACAGGTAACGGTGTAGACGTGTTTTCCAAACATTGCTCAACTAAGATCATCAATTGCTACCGATTCAATTGTGCATGGAACTTAGGGACACACTCACCTCTCCGACCCAGTGCAACAAAAAAATCCATAACGCCCGAAATAAAGGCTGCGTACAAACTGAACCCCCCCCCAGCATCGAAAGTACCTGAAAAGAGCAGAGCTGCATCCCAGCTGGTAGTTTTGCAGACCTAAACCGTAACATTCCCACCACCATGCTTAACTGTAGGCAAGGCACTTGTCTTTGTCCACCTCACCTGGTTGCTGCCACACACCGTCTGAACCAAGTAAGTTTATTTTGGTCTCCTCGGACCACAGGATTTTCTCTAACGTACCCGTTCTTTTTTACACACGTGGAAGAAAGTAAAGAAATGAATAAACATACAATAAACTGGGATGTTTGTGACTTTGCTGGAGAAGGCCGTTCGTCTTTCCCAGTGTCTGAAAAAAGCATGAGTAGACCATAACGATCCTGTAACTAATCACACGCCCACAGATGAAAACGGAGTGCTTTAAACAGAACTCGTATGAGACAAAGGCACTAAAAGATGCCAGAGATCTGGACTGAGCCTCCTCCACGTTCCCCTCCTACACATCCACCATTCGGGCTCAAGGCCGTTCCTGATCCTTTCGTGTTATTAGCGGGTTTACAGCGAGCAATCGAAGGTTTTTCCTATATACCTCTTCATCCCATTGAGGCACTCGCAGTGGGACCAATCAACTCTTCAGGAATCCGCCGGTCTGATATGAGATACCGTGGACTCTAGAGCAGATCATGGAGTGGATTACACACAAACAAGCACTGAGGTCTTTCTCTAGGGCGGGAAGAGCTCGGATGGCTCTCGGATGTGCAGCTTTTATCATGGCTCTGCTACAAACAGTGAGCCGAGTAAAAAGAACTAATCAATACATAAACAAATCTCAAGGTTGAACAATTGCAAGTAAACAATGGGCTCGACTGCAAGTGTCAGTTTCGTTTTGTTTTGGTTTACAGTTAAGTATGCTTTGTGTAGGGTGTTGTATGTGGTTAGGCGCTCGTGTCTCTTTGTGAACTGGTGTTACTGAAAGCTTTGGGTTGGGATTGGATCTGGGGAGTTTGTGCTCCACATGGGATTGGAGTGGCAATGAGAGCAAATGCATCTATGTGGAGCAAAGGCCTAAACCAACATGGTATCCACCAGCAATGAGGCAACTAAAATGCCGATAATAAATAATATAATAAGCAATATAAACCAACAAACTAAGGCTGAGACCGGACAAGGTCTCCCAAATGGAGAACTGGCTTTCGGTGTTTAACCTTCCTCGAAACTGTTGATTTAAGGCTTGCTCTCACTTCCGTTCCCTTTGTTCTTTTCGTTCTTTCCTTCTTTTCCGGTCCTTTCCTTTCATCTTCATCGTTTCTGGTGTTTCGTGGCAGCTTTCCCTTTGTGGTCCTGCACCCATCGCATGCCTGCTTCGCCTTTTTAGCAGGTCCTGATGATTCCACCTGCACCTGCTGAGCTCAGTTTTTGGGGCTGCAGTGAGCCTTAGTTTGTGTGTTCGCTTTGTTGGAAGTTTAGGTGGGTGCAACTCATGTTCCTGGACTCCATTTCCAGGACTCTGCTTGTTTGGTGGTCTACTCTGCTGCATCCTTTGATCCAGTCCTCATTTCAGCTTTGCTTCGAAGATCGTTTCGCCTCCTTGCTCCCTGCCACAGACCCGACTTGCCTGCCCTAACTGTTCTGCTGGTTCCATCAGCAGACCTGTTCTGCCCGCCCTGCCTGTTTATCCGCTGGACCTTTGCCTATTCTCTATACAGACATCTGTTCCCGTGATCAGCATCCATCTTTGCGCCTGCCGTTCATCCCCTGGCTGGCCACTGCCTCCGTCTGGGTTCTCTCTCCTTTTGGGTCCTCTGTTTGCTTTCAAGCCTCTGTTTAGAACCTTATTCTGCTGGCATTGTGTGTGTGCAGTTTCTAAACAGGCGAGAAACAAGTTCATTTCCATTTCCTCGTTATCCTGTGGGACTTTTTTAGTTTAGAAAAACGGCTCATACAGCGCTGTTTAATTCATTTATACCACCCGCAAAATAATCTGAAGAAATGTACACTCCTTAGGAAAAAATCGTTTGGAAATCCCCCCCTAATATTCGTGGGCAGTAGGCGAGACCTGACGGACCTTCCCGACCGACACCCATCGCCTCGCCCGAGGTGGGATACGAACCGGAGGTTCAGAATTGGAAACCGGTGAGATTTTGTCACGTTACAAGAGGCGAGGACGAATTCTATTTTTTTTGGATTGGGAATGACGGGGACAATAAATTGAATTGATGCACTTGGCTTGTTTTCTGCGCATCTCGACGGACAGTTGGTAAAATATCAGCCACAGCAGGACCGTTTTATGAATACGCATAAATCCGAAGAAGTTTCACATCCTGGTGGAGGATTAAGCTCGATATGCAGATGTGTTTAAAGTTTCTTTATCTCAGGCGACATCTGAAATATGGAAGTGTTGCTTTGGGCCATCAGAACAAAACACAGACGTGATGAAGAGACATGTTTTATTGAAGAGATCATGAATATGCAGGTGCTGGACCTAAACGCTTTATCTGTTCACACTGACAGTCTGGATGGTTCCTGCTGTGACCGGCAGCTTGTAGCATTTCCTGTTTTTGCATTTCGATCAGAGTATGCACTTTGTGCTCGTTTACTCTAATAACAGCAAACCGATTAACTCCACGTCTTTCGTTTCACACTAACGTTATTACGTAATGACAGCGTTTACTGATTTGACTAAAAATTGGTCGCTACTGTTTTTGTGCTTTTGTGTGGACAGAGATTTTGGTCCCGCTTTTGAGCCTCCAAACACTTAGGGAGTTTTTCCTTGCCACTGTCGCCATAGGGCCCGCTCCATCTGGGATTTGCTTTAAGAAAATGCACCATTACATATTAAAAAAAGTGCTATAGAAATAAATCTGACTGGCTTTACAGGTGTCGTTTAGCTCAAACGTGGCCTGCCTTCTAAAACGATGGCCCTTAACGACCCCTGAACAATCCGAGCCTTCATCGTAACCCGCTGCTTCAGTCATTTTTACCTCACTTGTTTTTAGTGAATATAAATAAAGATTTCCATTCTTATACTAAAACTTTCTCACTTGCAAAGGGAAAACTGGAAAGAACGGATCTAGTTTTTTGGGACCCTGCTTTTCCCTGGCTGGGGTCATGGTCAGGGGGAGGGGGTCTGGGAGTAAGGACAATGGGGACAGGTGCCAGTGTCCCCTCAATGGCCTGCCAGCCTGTACCAGGACTACCGGGATTGTGCCTTGCGGGACAGTATCAGCTGTGAGTTGCCAAATGTACACATTTTACATTAAATTGCTTTGGGCCTTATTTTAGGAATGGAACGATGCATCGTACCACGTTGCAGCGCGATTTAAAAAAAAGACCGTTTTCAGCCTGGAAATATCACGTGTTCTGTTTGTCATCTAATGAAGTTGAATCTTTTGAGCACCAGAGGGCGCAATATTACGCCCTATAACTCGTATCTTGTATTTCACATAGGAAACTAGAAATATTCGAGACCCAGTGTGTTAACGTGATTTTTAACAATTGGGAGATTTGTTATATTTCTAGACTATAGGTATTAGTTTGTTTAAAACATTAGACAAGGAAAATTATTTCCCATCATTTATACTTCAGAATGACAAAGGAATGCCTTGTAAATTCAATAACCGTGAGGAAATTAAATGATGAGCACCGTTAGCTTTTAGGGTTTATATATATATATATATATATATAGTGTGTATATGTATATGTATATGCGAGCTTTTAGTGGTATTTGTAAAAGTATTTTCAAAATGGGTAAATATTACAGAAACAGATCGGTTACAGCTCAAGAGCGCATGGAATCCTAATTCTAATAAGTAAAAGGCAATTATTTCAAATGAAACCTTTCAGACCGAGCAATCACGGTCTCACATTTGCAGAGATGCACAACACTTTTAGATATTAATTGGTTTCAGTGTAGCTCGTTATTAATTTAATATTCAAAAAATAATGAAACGTGAAAAAGGTTCATCTAACCCTGTCTTCGTCTACTTATTCTCTTTATTTATTTATTCTCTTTGATTATTTTTCTTTACTTTCCCATATAACATTTTTTCTATAACCTATATATATATATATATATATATATATATATATATATAAATGCGCTTCAAAATGAAATAGCCCATTATACTACTGTATACTGTAATGTAACCATTATACTACTTCCTGTAACATTATGGTTCTAAGTCTGTTATTAAAGACGTTCTTTTTGAGCTCTATGGCAGTTCCTGAGAACAGATACAGATATGTGCTTCTTAACATCTATCTGATCAATATCCCTTTGACGACCAAAATCTTAATAATGATAAAATACGGGGTTTAATAATGTCCATCATTGACGTCTCACCGCTTGTGCGCTCATGTTTGGACTGGAGGCAGTTTTAAATCGGTTTGTCCAGTTATATAAAGGATGTAAACCGAAGCCGTGCAGTATTTGTACTCTTCAGCGCTTCACTAACTTTGTTGTACTACCCAAAATACGGTACTGTAGAAAACAAATCAGTACGTCAGTCCATTTTCAGTGTTTATTACTATTTTGGACTTGAGTCTCAATGTTTTCTTACTCTTCCTGCAGGGGGCACCCCTGCTCTGCTCACGCTATAGCCCCAGTCCCCTAGGTACCGGGTGAACGCCCTAATGATGGAGATCACAGAAAGATGCTAACGGAACTCGACCCTACACCTGAGTTGTGTCAACGGGGCATAATGGAGCTGGTACCTCAGACACGAGGATGAACTGGGACCTCCTTCCAGGTGCAACAGGACAGCCGACCAGCACCCTGCCAGTTCCAGGGTAGGACGGGTTCATTTCCCTCATGTAGGTTCATGTACTTCTAAAGGGTGAACCTGAATATTTTATATCACAAGCAAACTAACGTGAAGGCAGATCTCTAGAGTGGAAAAATGTAATCCTGTCGTTCGTCCACACCCAGAGGAGGATGGGTTCCTTTAAAGGTTCCTTACTCAAGGCACACTTTTCCTTGCCACTACAGACCACACTAATATTAAAGCTGCTTTGTGACAGGGTTTGCTGTTAAATGCAGCTGTATATTTTTATTTATATTTATATATTAATCTATTTATTTCGATAACGAAAGCCATGCCATCAAATCGTTTTCAATTTGGACTCAAGATCCCACAGCGCCTCTGTACACCGGACGAGAAAATGCTTATTTGCCCATTTGGACTTGCCTGCCTGGGAAGGTAATCAGGAGGCCAGATGCCCAAACCATCTCATCTCATCCCTGACCCAAAGAGGTCAGACTGAAACCTTGGTTTAATTCTTACATACTATGTCACCCAAGGAGGTTTGGTCCCGTTGCAAAGCTGCACTGAGACAATGTTCAATAAAAAAACACCATAGAAGTAATCCAAAGCGCTTTAAAGTACAAAAATGGCTTAAAAATTCACTTATAATAATAAAATCCCAGAGAAAAGCAGATGACGGATTAAAACAAAGTACCTGGACCCCAGCTAAAACGGAAAAATCTTACTGACTCGCAGTATAGCGAGCTGCAATCAGTCCTGAGCCTCATCGTTAAGTTACTAATTAATATTTAGTGTCTGAGACATCACATGCAGCTTTTAACCACATGGGTCCCAAAAAATCCAGTGTGGAACCCCTCTTCAACTGGGCCGGGCTGGACCTCTGGACAGTTCTGAATCGAGAGAGTAAAATAAAAAGGCCTGAGAGAATTAACAAAGGTTTAATTGAGCTAAAGTCTGGACGTTACAGGCCTGAACAACGGGACAGTATGACCTGCAGATCTACTTAAGCTCGAATCTTTAATCATTAAATATACATTTGGCGAAAGTAATGAGGGAAGATTAAACCTGATTCATACACTGTACGATTTACTGGCTACAAATCTGCGTATTTATTACAGAAAAGACTTTATACGAACCTAAAGAAAGGTTATGAAACAATTAACATGGTCAAATATTTCGGCATCACTTCCTTTCCACAATAGGCTCTCTAAAAATGCAGGGTATGTGATCTGGATTGCATTCTAGAGCTGCACTTACCCCCATCACACACACCCATGTTTCTGGAATAAAAGCTTTAATTGTAACCATTATAAATCGCTCTTGGTGAGTAAATATTTACGGTTTGGAAACCGTGTTGGTGCAGAAATCCCACCCCGTCGCGACTCTTGGATAAAGTCAAACTGTACACTTTGTACAAACGTGATGTAAAATTTCTCTCTAATTTAGCAGTGCATATAAGTACAGAAGCGGAGTACATATAAAAGTAGGTCCACTCACGTTTGGAGACACAGTGAATGCTAAATTCGCGTCTCTAATGAGTGGAATTACATTATTTATGGAGCCAGCGTAGCCACGGGCTTGCTGTAAGACAGCTTTGGGCAGAAGCTTTGAAGCAACCTGTGAAATGTTTCATCACTCCGGGAATCAGAAAAACAAACTGAAGCGGAAGGCGAACGCCCGGACTTCTGTTTAACGTGCTTAACATGTGCTCAGGAAGTTTTTGTACCACTAAATTCGAACGCGAGAGAATCCTTTCCCGAATCTCGCACCGCCTGCTGGTCGAAGTCAAACCGAGGGCGGCCTCCGCATGATCTGTGTGGATGATTTCAGAGAAAAAATAATTAATATAAATATTTCTGCCGCAGTGTCCGTAATGAAATGTTTTGGGACCAGCAGCGGGAGGCGAGACCTGATCTTGGGCCGCTTGGTGCGGAGCGTGCAGACGTTTCTGGGTCTTTGGTCACGTTTTTAAACGTTTTTTGAGCTCATTCTACCCTATAACACAATCTGATAAAGATCCAGACAAAGTGAGTAAATAATTTAGAGCAGCCCAAAGAGCTGGCGATGGGCGAATCCAACCCTCCGTCTGGGTCTGAAATGATAAATGACCCTCCTACGAAATATCTCGGAGATGTTATTGACTATTTATAGGCTACAGCTTTGAACGCGAAACCCAAAGCTTCTCTGCAGAGGCCATGAAGAAACTTGATGGTGATGCCAATTGCCATGGTAACCATCCTTTTAGTGGAGGCTATTTTATATAAACTATAAAGCGAGTGTCTTCAGTGAGGATGCAAGGACGATTTTCAGGCTCACACACTGCCCGTAGCAGAGGTTTCCGTGTGACGGGATGTTCTGAAACACTCGCAGTTTTGTTATCTTCAGAATTCAAAGCTACCGTCTTGTTTGTGGGTACTGATGCATCCACCTACCGCCAGACAGGCAACAGGGCGCCCCAGCTCGCCGGGGTTTTGACAACTGCTCCTTATTTCCTCATTAATGACTCTTAATTTGTTTGTGTATATCCTTCATTGGTATTTTGTTTTACGTGCAACACTCTTTAAACTTTAATGTGCAGCCTTCTGTACAAGCACATTCTTGTTTCTTTATTTTTTTTCCATTTCCATCTTGCTTTCATCTGTTTTTTTTTTGGTCTTTGAACACTTCTGCAGCTCATTTCTTGCTGCACTGTTTTAGTGTCGCACTTTAACCCTTTATCAGTGCTAGGAGATGCACCCAATATTAAAAAAAAGTTTATATCTCATTCAATGCATGAGGAAAAGAAGAGAGGAGGAGGGCATGTTGGTGCACCTGTTACATTGTGTACTCCGAGTGGAATTGCACTTGATTGCAGTGAACGAAAAAAGGCCGGAAAAGAAAAGAAATTCCCAAAATGTTATCTCTACAAAATCCGACCCGTTTTTCTTTTTTCAATCTCTCAAATTCAAACGTTAGATTTTCACTCCTTTCTTCAGGCAGAAGGTAAACGCCTTCCAGTCCTTGAGAACGTCGAGAAACGAGCTGCTCGTTAACTTTACATCTCAGCTGTGATTGACGATTAACGACTTTGTCATTGGTTGGAATTCTGTAGTTTCCTCTTTCAATCCTTAATCGTTATCTTCAAAGGCAGACAAATTACTTTTCCTTTCCGATCCGCTCCCTGAATTGGTCATGTAAAACTCTATATTGGTCTTGGTCTTTTCTTTTTTTTCTTTTTTTTAAGTCTGCCACTTTTTCTCATTCCTTTAGTGTTTTTTAGAACCGAACAGTATTTTGTTTCAACCACCCCCCCCCCATCTTTTCTCTTGTGCCTCGAATTTTGTTTTCTTTGAAGTTATCTTCTTACATGCACAGACACACAATGTCCTTGTACAAAACTTGAACCATGACCTTGTCTAATCTTTCATACGCTGCCCTACAGGTACAAGAGGTTGTGAGCTAATTATCTCTTAAAGCATTCTGGGAAACATTGTTTCCAGAACCATGACTTGCACTGTAGCTCTCTGCTGCCCTCTCTGGCCAGAGGTTGCAGGGCATTGCTGGACAGAACGGCAGCACAGAATGAATAACATTATTAAGACCTAATGTCAAACACGAGGTGAGGATTTTGCAGTATGTGGCATGAAAGGAATGAAAGGAGACTTTAATCTTAAACTAAAATTAGGAAGAGCAACAGAAGCCTTACACTGGACGACATTAAACTCTCATAAAGCACCATTATAGTGGATTATAGAGCTGTTATAATATAGAGTTCTGTGTATTAATTAAGGAATCCTGTGTCTTGTTTCAATAATGAACTTTTAATATCAGCTGATTGACCTAAAGCGATGCATTATATGTTATTATTATACAGTCATATGAAAAAGTTTGGGCACCCCTATTAATCTGAATCATTTTTAGTTCTAAATATTTGGGTGTTTGCAACAGCCATTTCATTTTAATATATCTAATAACTGATGGACACAGTAATATTTCAGGATTTAAATGGGGTTTATTGTACTAACAGAAAATGTGCAATATGCATTAAACGGTGCAAAAGTATGGGTACCCATATCATTTTATTGATTTGAATACTCCTAACTACTTTTTACTGACTTACTGAAGCACAAAATTGCTTTGGTAACCTCATTGAGCTTTGAACTTCATAGCCAGGTGTATCCAATCATGGTATTTAAGGTGGCCAATTGCAAGTTGTTCTCCTATTTCCTCTCTCATCTCTTCTGTATTTCATGTAACATTTGGGTGTGCTTCAGGTGCTTCATTTGAGCCTTGAGTACGGCACCTTCATGTGGCAACTCGGGCAAGCTGACCAGTACATCCAAATCCACAGTTTAGAGAATAAGAAGAACTTTATAGTGCATACCAAACAGGTACACTTTGAATCCGTCCTGACAGTACAGTGCACATAACTGATAGCAGTGATGCATCTTTGACTGAGTGAAATGGATTTCATAGAATGACTAGCTTTATTTTCTTTACAGGCTGGCCTTATCGTTAAGCTGCTAATGAAGCTGAGTGGCCAAATCTCTCCAAATGACAGAGCAGCATCAGACAAGTATGCTTATGGCTGACCTTCGTCATTTCAGGATTTAAGCTTCAGGTTGCCTTGATTTTTTTTTTTATTTGTTTTTATTCCCTTTTAGTCACTAAAATTTAAACATCACAGTTTTTTGACTATGTATCACATTTTATTATCTTATATATAATGTTTTGTAACAATGTATTGTAAGTTGTTGCTTGTAAATAATGATATTTAAAGGTTGCATTTTAATTAAAATAAATAATATATCTCATAGCATTGATTTATCCGTTATTAAGTTATTTACTTAAGTTATGTACTTATAAGTACTTTGTGTACGATTTGACATGAAGATAAAATGGGTTATAAAACTTCATAGTATGTGGTGCTTCTCAGTACACAGTACTGTGGTGGTTTTGGTGTGTACTATAATACAAGTACAGTGAAATTGTGAACGTAAGCTAAACTTTTAATTCTATTGTAACGCAATTGATCCCTTGTAAGTCCAAGTGACATTCAGCAACAGAAAATGTTCTGTAAATGCAAAAAGCAAGGCATCCTGTTTTTACGTCGTGTATGCTGTTTTCGGGTGCGGCAAAGGTCTGAAGCCTAAGCCGAAAATCACTAAGAGGTGGAGGCAGAGTTATTCTAAGGAGAGGGCAGTGGGTACTGTAAACACATCCTGAACTGACCAACTGCCGTTGTTGGAAATTAACCTTTAGAGAGTTTCGTTATTACTGCTCAACGCCAACAGATGGCAGCACTATCACAAGCCCTGCAGATCAGAACGCTCTAAAACATGCTGCTGCAGATGTCATATGTCTGGAAGGTCTGGAATTCATTATAATAAAATGTGGTTGTTTAGAAAGAAAGATCATTACTACCAATCATGACTTTTCTTTGTGTATTTTAGTATAATGATTTAAATGCCTTTAATGTCTTGGGAGGAAACCCCATACGGACAAGTGAAAAACATGCAAATCCCAATTTGTTAAACATGACTCAAATCTTCAGATCCCATCCCATTAAGCTGTATGTCTGGAACAAATGTGGGCCAGCATTTTATTAGAAGTTAGCTAGCTGTTTTGTTATCATGGAATGACAGAACGATATAAGGGCCTCTCCAATTTTCATTGTCATTTATGTTAGATACCGTTGTTTTTAAAGATCATAGCTGAATAGATGGTCCAAAATAAATGCCTGTGTTTTTTTCTGAATAGAAAACCTGCTAAACAGTTTCTTAATACGACATAATTTAAGGTACTTGTGACTTAAATCGGCACATTGAAATGGTTGAGGGTATGCATTACCCCATATGCTAAGGATATGCATTAGGTCTGGTTCTGTGGTCATGTGCTGGTCCTGTTAGAGTCCTGACCATTAGAGAGCAGATGGGACATTCAAAGTATGTACAGAAACAGATGGTCTAGAGTCTGTAACTGTAGAACTACAAAGTGCTTCTAAATGGTAAGTGAAACTGAGAAAATGGACAGTTGGTGTAGAAGCCGTTTCTACGGTGTAGATTGAAAGTAGCTATTTTGTAATGTGTTATTGCTTTTTCAATAAGAAGGGCATTTTGTTTTGTGCCTTTTTATTTGTGAGATCTCCAAGAAATGGCAGATTTTGTACAAATGTTCTCTCTCGTGTCTTGCAAGAAAATGCCAAACTGGATTTGACCAGGATAGCAAAAGATGTGGATAAACCAACCCTAGATTGAGAAACAGACCCTTTGCAGGTCTTCAGCTGGATACTTTCTTGAATATTACACAACAATTACCAGTATCAACTAAACGGAATAGGATTACTTTGGGAAGTACATGGAAAGAGCCATGAAACTGGCTAATAAAAAGAAACCGTTAAGGGTTACTCTGAAGCCCCTTCCAGTCAATGCCTGTTCACTTTAACGACCTTTAACACTTTAAGGTCTTCAAATTGTGTTAAATTACGATAGGAAATAGAAATCTGAATTGAAATCCAGATGTTGATGGTCACCTCAACAACCAGTCAATGTTGTGGATCGAAGCAGAGGCAGTAGTTGAAGTGCAGAAGTCCACCATTCATGTGTGTGTTTGATGATCTTATCGCTCTTTGCTTACTTGCTAGATCACATTTGGACTGGAGTCTGTCCTATCTCGGTTGATGTGTTTAGAGCCTTTTTTGTGTGTATGAATTTCCACTGATTATTTGTTAATTATAAGCTGTAAATGTTTTCTAACTGTACGTGTTCCATAGTAAGTAGCACTTTTCTGTTTGTCCCCCAGTTACTGTATATTCTCTCTAACCTATAACTAGATACAATGGTTTATATTCCCTCTTTGAGTCTCTGTTTTATCTAGCTGATATTTTGGGTTGTTCATAATTCTGTTTTCCCACCTACAAAGAATGGGTCTGTAATTTTTAGCATAGGAACACTTCAACTGTGAGAGTATAATAAACAAACAGAGAAATGACAGAAGAATGACTTTTAAATAAATAACTTGCATTTTGTTGTATAAAATAAGTATTTTGATCACCTACCAACCAGCAATTCTGGCTATTCTTTTTGTTTTTATTTAATAAACCCTCCTATTCTGCAATTATTACCTGTATTAATTGTACCTGTGTTGTACTTGGTTGTAACTCGTTACCTGTGAGAACTGTGTGAACTGACGTTCTCTTGACGGACTGCACTTGAAAAGAAAGTGGTGGGCGTGTTCACCTCCCGCTGGTTTTGCTCTTGTCAACACAACTTTGATAAAAGCATAAATTCACCTGAGGATCCCAAAATTCCTCCCATATCTCGCTGACCCGCTTTGCATCCACTCTAAGTGGCAACTTGTGGCTTATTTTTCTTATTTGCTTCTCACATTCTTTGGTTCGATTAAACAGAATTTTGGTCTAAATAAGCGAATAAAACCTATATAACAGGATTTGTTTTGGTCCGAATAAGCGGCTGGTCCCATTAACCGGATTTGACTGTTTAGTGTCCCTACTTCACGGATTTACATTTATCATATAAATATCAATAAAATTGATCAATTTATCAATAAAAGTAAGTTTTTAGTTTTTATTTAAAACAAGTTATAGTTCCAAACTTTCCATCATGCTCATCAAAATTTCAGACCTGTACAAGGGTGGGATGGGCTACAGGACAATAAATAAGTAGCTTGGTGAGAAGCTAACAACCTTTTGTTGCAATTATTAGAAAATGGAAGGAACACAAGATGACAGTCTTCCTTGGTCTGTAGCTCCATGCAAGATGCCTCCTTGTGGGGCAAGGATGATTTTGAGAAATGTCAGGAATCAGCACAGAACTACATGGGATGACCTGAGAGAGCTTGGAACCACAGTTTCAAAGACAAATAACACACTACAGCATAATGGATTAAAATATTGCAGGGCACTCAAGGTCCCCCTGCTCACGCCAGCAAATGTCCAGGCCCCTTTTGAAGTTCACCAATGACCATCTGGATGATCCAGAGGAGGCATTGGAGAATGTTATTTGGTCAGATGAGACCAATATAGAGCTTTTTGGTTTGAACTTCACTCACTTCCACTTTAGAGGAAGAAGAAGTATGAATACAACCTCAACCTCAACCGCCGTCCCAACCGTGAAGCATGGGGATGAAAACATCATATTTTGGGAGTGCTTTTCTGCAAAGGGGACAGGACGACTGCATCGTATTGAAGGGAGGATGGATGGGGTCAAGTATCACAAGATTATGACAACAACCTTCTTCCCTCAGTAAAAACATTTAAGATGGGTCTTCCAGCATGATAATGACCTGAAACAGAGCCAGAGCAACATAAGGAGTGGCCTAGCCAATCTCCAGACTTGAACCAATAGAAAATCTTTGGAGTGAGATGAAACTCAGTGTTGCCCAACGACAGCTCTGAAACATGAAGATCTGGAGATCTGTACAGAGGCGTTAAAATCATGGTCAAGAGCAGGACAAATATTAAGCTCTGTTTTTTTCTATTATATCAAATACTTATGAAAATATGCATTGATAAGTGTTTATATGTATACCACAAGTAAAATGCAACCAAATAAAATGCAAATCAATACATTAAAAATCATACAATGTGATTTTCTGGATTTAGTTTTTAGATTCTGCCTTTCACAGTTGAAGTTTAGCTATTACCAAAATGACAGACCTCTTCATTCTTTGTAGGTGGGAAAACCAACCTGCAAAATCAGCAGTTTATTAAATATTTATTGTTCCCACTGTACATCACATAGAACGTCCCGGGTTAATAGAACAGAGACACCCTGCGGTCGATAAATTTATTTCTCTCATGTGTCACAGTGTGTTTAATGGTTGCCCATTCATCTTCTGTTGTACTGCCATGTTTTGCTTCACTGACTGACCTTAAGGCTTAATCTTACATTAGTACATGCTCTAATGAGCACCTTAGTGTGGATGCCACAAAGTATTTCACATGCCTCCTTCTATATCTCTTTTACACTCCCTGAGCTCATCATGAAAGCTTGCATAATGAGCTTGATATTTGGTAACCACTGAAACTCTACATTTCACAGCATGATAGATTTGGACAGTTTGCACTTGGGACAGTCAACAGCAATGAGTTGAAATACACGTGCCCTTTATCCAAATACAACTCAGAAATCTTTCTATGAAATTTCTATGAGTTAGGTTTGGTCAATGAAGAGGCCATTCTGCATATGCCTAGCACCCGCTTTTTTAGCAAGTGACGGCTGTATTCTGTGTGAAGCCAGAGAGTACACTAGCCTTCTGTTTCTGTTTCTACAGGGAAAGCAAAAGGATTGTGTCAAGTCTGGCAGGGAGTTGAGGATTGATTGCCTCTTGGGGAATACACGCCTTTTATATACAAAAGTGCTAATTCTGTTTCACCATGGCAAAGCTTTGTAGCCTAAGTGAAAAGCACAGACTCCAACTTCTTAACCGCTGTCTGGTTTGATGTATAGTAGTGATGAGCATGGTTTTCTTTCTGGCCTGTAAATCCTGCCTAAAGGCCAGAAGAAAACTAGCTGTCGAGACACTGTACTCCATCACAAAGACTGAGATCTCTCTCGCAGTCCCTTTCTCACACAATGGCTGAATGGGTGTGTGATGGGGGGTGAGTGAAAGAGAGAGTGAGCAAGGCCCCCCTGCACCTTTTCACTTCTTTTGGATGAAACAACAGTCTTTGTCCACAATGTCCCTTCATTCTTATAGCTGTTAATGGCAGCAATGGGTGGAGGGAGAATTCTCCATAGTAACAGTGACAAAAACAAGCCAGGCCCAGTGCGGTAGGTGAAGAGAGAAGGACTTACACACTTGTTGCTCAACAGTGACAGGTTTGAATTTTGGAGAGTTAACTGGAAAGAATGTACAGGACAAGTCACTGATGTACAACCCCAGACCAAAGAGTGTGAGTGTGAGTGTGTGTGTGTGTGTGTGTGTGTGTGTGTGTGTGTGTGTGTGTGTGTGTGTGTGTGGGGAAGTTGCATGAATGCAGTCAATCCCCTGAGAAAGGCTATTAGCAGGACCAGGACATCTTCTCACACACATTTATTCACTCTCTTGGATGCCACAATGAACCCAGAGACTCAGTATGAAGACTCGGTGTCCATCATGGTTCTTGAGAACATCAAGAACAAGCTTATCCACGCTTTCAGAACAACAGCAGAGCCAAGAGTGTCTTCTGAAAACGATGACAAGCTAGCGATTACTAACAGAAGTTTTCAAGCTAATGAAGAGCTTCGAAGAGCCAAGGTAGATGGAGCAATTACCTGGTTGCGATCTGAACTGGTAAGTGAATTGGATTTCTTGTTTCTGAAATTCACCTTACAGCTTATGCTAAACTTTCCTGATCTTGATGGATTTTACCATCATTATCTGTTTTTCCCTCACTCACAGTACATAAGGTGTTTTAATCCCACAATACTCAACTAAATAGAAACTGGCATAAAGTCAAAATGTGAGAAACAGGAACTCTAAACATATAGTATCACTGTAAAGTGTCTACAGAACCCTCCATAACATTAGTTGGACTGATCTTGTGCTACATAGCTATAAACATTAAAGAGAGACAGGAATTGTTTATTGTTTCTTAGAATCTTACAACACCTTACTAGCCACTATACCAGATCATTATGGAGTTTGTATTATTTATATTTTTTCATGCTGATGTTTTTTTTAGAATGGCAAAGCTCAGTCCAAACTATGGACAATGTGCTGATTATTCCTCTTCCAGCAAACTTTACAGATTACAGTGTTTTCCTGGCACCTGAAAAACGCAGGAATCAGCCTGTCAGGTTGTGAAGTTTGATATATCACTCCAGCAAACATGTTTGCACAGCTACAGAGTCTAAGTGGGATGTGTTTTATATATATTCGGGCAATAACAAATATTAATAACAAGTACTATGTGTTGTGACTCAAAAAAGCAGTTTCATACTTTATAATGGTTAAGGACAAGTTGCTCTTGCTTCTAGATGTATTTACTTCACAATAACATTACTAATAGTAAACACTAATAGCTGAGTGCAGTGACTTGTTGTAAAGTAGCATTGGCTCATTTAAAGTTGCTTAGCTCTGCCAATTTTTGTCTATATACATTTAATTTTGTGCTTGTATACACACACTCACCAACGACTTCATTAGGTACTCTGTGTTGCCTTCAGAAGTACCTTTATTCTTTGTGGCATGGATTCATCACGGTGAATCTTCATCAAGATTTTGGTCTGTATCGACATAGTATCATCATGCAATTGCTGCATATTAGTTGGTTGCACATCCATTTTGGGAATCTCCCATTCCACTACATCCCAAAGGTGTCCCAAAGGACAATTCGAATACAATGAACTTATTGTCGTGTTTATTATCATGTTCCTGGAACCAGTTTGTGCTTCAGGGTTTGATGTGTTGCTCTTCTGCTTACATGCTTACCTTGGTTGTAGTTATTGGTTGTAATTATTTGCATTACTGTTGTATTTCCATCAGCTTAAAACCGTTCTGGCCATTCTCCTCTGACCTCAGATATCAGCTTTCACCCAGATATCTCAAGAGACTTGTGCGTGAAAATCCCAATATATCAGCAGTTTCTAAAATACTCATGCCAGTCCATCTAGCACCAAAAACCATGTCACATTCAAAGCCACTTGCATCACTTATCCTTCTATTCTCTTTTTGAACTTCAGCAGGTCATAATGACCATGTCTACATACCTAAATGCCTAATGG
>JAUZST010007738.1:0-13986 GCA_034779995.1 Parotocinclus haroldoi | reverse complement strand
AAGTCCAGGATCCAGTTACAGATGGAGGTGTTCAGGCCCAGTGGTTTCAGCTTCCTGATCAGGTGCTGAGGAATGATACATATTCGGGAACATAATCGTAAGGCTAGCCTACCAGAGCGCCATTCTTTACCTAAAATGTGTCAAACAGGTTTACTGTCCTCAGTGAAACACCTACTGAGCAGTATGTTGAGCATCACTGAAGCTAAAGTTCCAACATATAGGGAGCCTTGGTAAGCTCTAATGTTGTACATTTTCTAGGATAGTTGTTCATATAAGTGAATAACTATATACACCTTCTCCAGTCAGATATTATTAAGGCTAATTTTGTAGAGGTGGTCAGAGTTGCAATTGCAATGTCATATGCAGTAGTGTGCACTGGTCCCATCCCAATGTGGTGAGATAACACAGCAGGTTATGGTCTAAACTGTTAGTTGTCCAAGTGGTGCTCTGAAAACAATGCAGATTTATAGATTATTGGACAACTTTTGAATGTAATCCTGGCCTTCATCCAGGTCTCACATTATTAAAACACTGTTAGCCACATCTGTTCTAAATCTAAATTAACTTAATAATTATTTTTTTATATCAGTGTTTATTTTATCTCATTAGGATAAACACTGCTAGCTCATAGAAATATCAATCTTAGACTAAAACTTACTTAACATTAAATCACTTACAAGCAAAGTAAGGATTGTAGTTGAAATGCTAACTGATAAACACTTACACATTCTGTTTTACTAAAACCTGGAATAGACTGGATGCATATTTAGCCTTAAATGAAGCCTTCCCTACTGGGTACAGTTATGCCTCATCCTAATTGTCGTGGGGGAGGAGTAGCCACAAATTTTGACAAGGATCTAAGTCTTAGTGCTGAATCCCATTACAAGGCTAATTTTTTTTTAAAATGCTGATACTTAATGTAAATTTCTCTTTTCAGCTCATCATTATTTTCCACCCTCACGGTCCTTACTCAGAATTTCTTCAGGGATTTGGAATGCTTAGTACTTTCCACAGACAAGACTTTAATTGTAGATGGTTTTAACATTCACTTTGAAAATGAGCAAGATCCTGTCACTGCTCAGCGAATCACATCGAACCCCTCACTCACCTACTCTATCCTTCTAATCACTCACACCTGGTGGTCATCGCCTCATCTTCTGCCTACAAGATTTCACTTACCCAAAAGTATGATGGCAACCTGTACCACTGCAAGGGATTTATGCTGCAGTGCGACTACATTTTAGGCATTCTCCTCCTGAGCTGGATGCAGCACATATTGCCCTGATTATCTCTCTTCTCATGGGCAAAGCTCTGGACTGACCAGCTACCAGGCTCCTCTGTGACCCACCTTCAGACATGGATTGTACACGAACTTGCGCACAGTGTTAGTGGTTTGTGATGCCGATCTGACATTGGATTAACTCATATCCCTCACCATCATGCTGTGGTTGTCCCTGCATCTCTTCCAGAACCCATGGAATTCACTGTTACTCACCTCTCTACCGAGGAGTGTAGATGTCGCTTCAATATGGGTCTTTGTTGTTATTTTGGCTACAATCGACACCTTCATCCTAAATGTGTCCAGGAACCTCCTTCAAGTCCTACTAGTCTGTGTGGCGGTCCTCACCCCAGGTGAGTTAACCACCTGACACTTCCTCTTTTACGATGTCTGTGACACTGTGGTTAGCTCATGCAATGGCCTCTTTTACCGCTTTGATAGATTCCAGTGCCCAAAGACCCATCATTTCCTATCACGTGATCTCCACCTGGAAGATTCCCTGTACTCACCTTCCTACAGGACGCCTAGTCACTGCAGCAGATGGGCAGGCCCTAGGATCCAGCCTTCTCACCAGATCCACTGCCTCCGTCTCCAAGTTTGCAAGCTCGATCCATAAGGAGACCATATCCTTTCTCCCTCTGGACTCACTCGCCTACCCTGTAGTCCTGTGCCTTCCTTGGCTCTGCCTCCATGACCCAGTAATATCCTGGTCAACGTAGGAGCTCACCCATTGGTCTCCATCATGCTTGAGGCACTGTCTACACCTCCTATCTCTTCAGTTTAATACCATCCATCCTTCTAACCCTACCCCAGTTTTCCCTCCTAATGTACCTTGGGAGTATTGGGACCTTTTTTTATTGTTGTGATTTTTTGTGCCTAAATCGGACTCCTCTCTGAGTTATTACATTGACTATAAGGAACTAAATCACATCACAAGAGGTATTCCTATCCACGCCTCCTTGGTGGGTGTAGGCGCCATGCTTTCCTTTTCTGCCATTTCACCATCTCTTACCATCCTGTTTTGAAAAACACCAATTGAATGCTCTCACACAGTCTTG
Source organism: Parotocinclus haroldoi (assembly GCA_034779995.1). Lineage (NCBI taxonomy): Eukaryota > Metazoa > Chordata > Actinopteri > Siluriformes > Loricariidae > Parotocinclus > Parotocinclus haroldoi. Next base: position 11,649 of record JAUZST010007738.1, on the reverse strand, counting down.
AACCCTACTCAGAGGTCCCAGAACCCATTTTGCCCCTCCGTTCTTCAAGAAATTCACTGAAACTTTTAAGTAGGAATTGAACAATGCCCTTGCATGGTCAGACATCCCTCCTTCATGCCCTGCTGACAGGAAGTGCATCCCTGCTTCCTTTCGAGATCGACTCATCACAAAGGCCCATGTCTCCCCTTGCTTTGGTCACCTTTGGACAGACATGGACTTACCAGCTCCTGGCATTTCTCTCCTGGAGGGAGTTGATGCACCAGGACATTCATCGCTTTGTGGTTTCCTACCAGACCTATGGCCAAAGCAAGATTCCCATATGTCCATGGTATCACATTGCCATGGATTTTGTCGCCGACCTCCCCACCACCACAAGGGCAGACCACTATCCTCATCTGATCATAGTGTGTAACCAACCAAATAGATTGCATATTTTGCCCAACCTTGGAAGTATTTGCTCCTGCTAGGGTCAAATGTATTAGGGAAAAAAGGCTAGCACCTTGGTACAATGACCACAGCCATAAAGCAAAGAGCTCAGAGTGTAGAACTCAAGTGGTGACATATAGTAACTGGGGGTATTTAAGATTGCTTGGAGTGATATGTGAGAGTATAAACAGGCTCTAACCAAAGTTACATATTTCTCCTCACTCATGGGGAACAAAAAATCCTAGATTTCTATTTAATACAGTCTGCAGATTAAAAAAAGAAACACCACAGAAAGTGACTCTGATGTTCAGCGTGACTTTAACAGTAAAGACTTTATGACGTTCTTCAAAGATAGGATAAAAAACTTTAGGCACAAACCTCAATTCTCATGACAGCTACGTACAAGTACATAATCTAATGCATTACATTAGCTACATATTTATTCATTAAATAATTATACCCAGTATTATAAAACCACGCCTTATTTTAAATGTATCACTTACCTTTTGTTATGTGCCAAAATCCTTTTAATGTGCCATAATTAAACCACTATCTAAAAAAGCCCATCTTGACCCTTGTGTGCTGTCTAATTATAGACCACTTTGAAATCTACCTTTCCTCTCCAAAATCTTGGAAAATGCTGTCTATCAGAAGCTATGCAGTTACCTCCAAAGTAACAGTATTTATGAAACATATTAGTCAGTATTCAGTAATGAGGCAGCATTAATCAGGGTACTTAATGATTTATTAATATCATCAGATAATGGATATGTTTCTTTACTTCTTCTATTAGATTTAAGTGCAGGATTCAAGACTATAGATCATGAGATCTTACTGAATATGGTAAAAACACTATATGTGGGTCTGTGCTTGGCCCACTATTATTCTCCCTGTACATGCTACCTTTGGGTTCAATTTATTTGTAATTCGTTTCATTGCTATGCAGATGATACACAGCTGTACATATCAGCAGATCCAAATGTTGACCTTTCAATTAGTAAAATAGAGATCTAAGGTAAGGTAAAGGTAAATCTAAGGTTTTATTAGTTCGACCCAAGACTGAGAGACAGATTGGCTACATCTATGCTAAATCTAGATGGCTGTTCGGTAATGTCCAGTCCAACTGTAAAAAACATCCTTTGAATATCCTCAAGATGCAAAGAAACTGGTTCATGCATTTATAACCTCGAGGATGGATTACTGAAATGCTTTACTTTCTGGATCCTCTAGTAAATCTGTCATTAAAATCCAACTAGTGCAGAATGCAGCAGCTCAAGAGCTACCTGCATCTAGAAATTTTTATCGTATCAGTCCTGTTCTGGCATCTCTTACACTGGTTACTAGTTAAATTCTGCATTGATTACAAAATACTTCATTGCAAGGCGCACGACTTCTGTAGGGGGAAAAGCTTTCTCATACATGACACCCTGTGCTAGCATACATTTGGGCAATACATTATTTAACTTAAACGTATTACTGGTGACTAATATAATATTTCTTATCACATGCTGTTTTAATTTCATAAACAAAGTAACAGCAGTTGTATCTATCTGGTCATTGTTTCCAGCACTTTGAATTCTTCGCACATGGATGTTCGTCCGAACTTGCAGTCTTTCTCCACAGAGGTTAAATGTCATCAGCACATCCAGAACTTGCAAATCCCCTGCCCTCTCACACTTGGAGAGAGAGTAAAATTCACCTTTCTTATGATTAAAGAGTTCGATGAACAGTGTGTCCACAGCCTAGTGCAACAGTCTCATTATGATGCGCTCCCATGTTGCTTGAAATAGGCCCTGCTTCCTCCCTAATCCTGCTTAAAGCCAATGGAAGCTCTCGAGCCTCTTATCACAAAAGACAACAAGCCGGTGAAGATAGCTAATTCAGCTAATGCACTCTCTCTTGTCGTTATTGGGAAATTATAACTGCATGGTCACTTGTTTTTCTTCTAGAGGTTCGTTTCAGATGCTTGCTCAAGTGTAAAATGAAAGATGGGGAGTGAGATGCACAAGTGGCTTCAACTGATAAACAAGAAGCAGAGCGAGGGTACCCATTACTGTCCACCCAACCAATTTCAATTTCAGCACAGAAAGATCGCAAACAAATAAGTAAAAGAGTTTTTTAGAATAAAGCTCAATTCAAATAGGTACCATTGCAAGTTTTAAACTAGCACTTTGACTAATTTGACACAATTAACTGTATGTTTAACAATGTTTGCTAGCTATGTTCCATACATAAAATGAGTCCTCACATTATGACATTAAGAAATTTCCATCTTATGCAATCTCAGCTCCCATCACCAATGATTAGTCTTGCTTCATGTGTAATGGTCCATGAGAATATTGTTTAAAAAATAATTGACAGAAAACTGACATGGCTTTTCCATTCTTTATTTATGGCAGTCTCTAAGGGTAGGAATGCATCTCTTCTGTCTTGATTTGCTTTGCAATTAATTTGGTTAATTTATTTTCATCCCATGATATCCCAAGCCCATGGTTAAACAGAAACCATCACATACTGTATGTGTGGTGAGACATTTTATAAGAGATGTGATTTATTGCGCAATGTCTCTATTGAAGGAGCTTTGTTGTGATTTTTAGCAGGTTTCGGATTTGTAGTTTGTCCTTGAAATCGTTTTGTGTTGTGTTAAACAACAAGGATTTTTGTGACTCCATAAGTGAATGTCTTACCATTGGAATATATTACTATATAAATATATTCAAAAAATATGTAGTTTTAAATGTAATGCTGTAATTTATAAGTGGTTCTTGACAAACAAATTAATGAAAATATAAAAACAGAGTATACTTGTTCACACTCTGTGTATATACTGATCACTAAAGGGATAGGGGATCTCCTATTTTTTTAGCACTGTATTTGTTATGCATTTGAATTAAATAATTATCACTTTTTCTCTATGACTCACTTGGATCAAAATCTGACATTTGATACACTTAGTTTTGTATATGAAATGTAACATTTTTGACCGACTGACATTTATGTTTAGATATTCACAGTGGGGAAAATACTTCATACAATGCTGATTTAAAAAAAAAAAAATTCACACATACATGGAATGGAGAGTCTGTAATTTTATTGTAGGTACACTAGAAGGTAGGTAGGTAGTCAGAATCTAGGAAATCATATTGCATTATTTTTAAATAATTAAGTTGCAAATAAAAAGTAAAATAAGTATTTCATCACCTAGCAATAACTATCTCACAGACTTTAGTCTCTTGCACTCATTACCTGTATTAATTGCACCTGTTTGAACTTGTTACCGGTATAAAAGACACATGTCCACACTCTCAATCGATCACATTCCAACCTCTCCAACATGCCCAAGACAAAAGAGCTGTCTAAGGACACCAGAGACAAAACTGTAGACCTGGAAAGGGCTACAGAACAAACCTTAGAAAATGAAAGAACCACAAAATGACTCTCAATTTTCTGGTCTGGAGCTCCATGGAAGATCTCATCTTGTGATAAGTTCTAAGAATTCTAAGAAAGGTCAGGAATCAGCCCAGAACTACATGGGAGGATGTGGTCACTGATCTGAAGAGAGCTGGGACCAAAGTCTCAAAGATGACCATTAGTAACACACTATGTCTAGAAAAAAAAGGGCTCAGAAGGTCTCCTTGCTCATGCCAGCAAATATCCAGGCCAGTTTGAAGCTCGCTAATGACCATCTGGATGGTGGTCAGATGAGACCAAAATAGAGCTTTTTGGTGTGGACTTAAATAGAGCTGTTTTGCAAAGGGAACAGGACGGCCGCAACATATTGAAGAGAGGATGAATGGGGTCATATATTGTGAGATTTTGACCAACAACCTCCTTTCCTTAGTAAAAGCATTGAAGATGGGTCATGGCTGGGTCTTTTACCATCACGATGACCTGAAACACATAGCTAAGCAACTAAGGAGTGGCTCCATAAGAAGCATTTCAAGATCCTGAAGAAGCCTAGCCAGTCTCCAGAATTAAACCCAATAGAAAATCTTTGGAGGGAGCTGAAACTCAATGTTGCCCACCGATGGCCCCCAAACCTGAAAGATCTGGAGAACACCTGTACGGAGAAGTGGACCAAACTCATGGTCAAGACTGCAGGTCTGACCTGTGTAATTGCAAACAAAGGTTTCTGTACGAAATATTAATATTAAAATATTTTTTTATTGTATCAAATACTTATTTTATGCCATAAAATGCAAATTAGTGATTTTAAAAATCATACATGTGATATATTTAGATTTTGTCCATCGCAGTTAAAGTGTACACTTTAACTTTTTTTTTTTTTTTTTTTTTAAAAGATTAAAATTACAGCTCTCTTCATTTGTTGTAGGTGGGAAAGCTGTACACTGCCCTGTACAACCCCAAATCAGAAAAAGTTGGGACAGTATGGAAAATGCAAATAAATAAAACACTGTACTTTACAAATCATTGCAGATAGTATAAACCCAGGATATTTAATGTTTTGTCTGATCAATATTTTATTTGTAAATAAACATCCATTCCTGCATTTTAGGCCAGCAACACATTCTAAATAATTTTTGGATAGGGCAATCTTTTGGCTCTGATTTTACAGAGATGGTAGGATCAAACGTCATTGGCTGCTGGAGTTAAGCTCTGTCCACCGAGCTCATTCTACACTCCCTGCTACATCAGGGAATGCATGCCAGTCATTTACCCTGATTGGAAAATGGACAGGAACAAACTCATATCTGGTAGTTTTAACGACACCTTATGTCTTATGTCTTTTAGTAATGCGCAGCTTGCTATATAGACTTAGTCAGACTACTGGTTACTCTAGGTGATATTTTTAAAATGTAGTATTAAGGCTTAAAATTAAGATTTATAAAGCTGGAACAAACCACCCAGCAACAGGAATTAATTACATCATTTTGTATGGTATATTATATAGTTATATCAGTATATTTTATTAACTAGTTTTATGCAGAGAGCTATGTATGTTTTAAGTTAATATATTGTCAGAACAGGACCTTCTTTACCTTCTAGTGATTGAGGTAAGTTACACTCTAGATTAACCAGTTGGTAGTCTGACTCTAAGCCTCTATGATGAACTGTGCATCACTAAAAGGCATAATCGTTAAAACATAAATGATGTGAGAAACATAAACACACAGCTTCTTGTGTTTGTTCCCAACTATTTTCCAATTGGGGTAAAAGACTGCCGTGCTTTTGCTGACGTAGCAGGGTGTGTAGAAGGAGCTGAGTGGGTGGGAGTTAACTCCAGCAGCCAATTACTTTAGATCGGGGCCAATAGAATAAGTTGAATGTAGGGGCAACTAAAGCGAAAACAGATTCTTCAAAAATATTAAACACAATAAGGACGAATAATATTTTGTTTACAAACCAGTTTTTATAACTCTCAATATTAATATTTTTTTCCAATTACAAAATGTAATTTATTAGTCATGAATTCTATTTTTGGTTCTTAGAACTTTTGGCCCATTTTGATGCCTAGTTGACATTGTGGTCAATAAATGTGTGCGAAAATTATAAAAATGTTTTAAAACAAGACTGGATTTTCATATTTTAGTACTCATTTCGTGGTTTCTTTTTGATAAATGCATGAACGTATGTCTTATTGAATAAATTAATTTTGCTTTCAAATTCAACGTACTTTTCTGTATTAATGCTGCCATCACAGAAGTGAAAATGACTTTCCTAAGGGCACTAACCCAACCCCATACCATGAAAGACCCTGGCTTTTGGACCTTTTGGCAGATATTCTAGATAACCCTTTTTGTATTTGATCCAAAAAAGATCTGGAGTACTTATTCTCTGTCCACAATATACATTTCCACTGTGCAATCCATGCTAGATGCCTCTGAGCCCAGAGTAGTAAAACAGGAGACTGTGTTTTCAAGATGGAGAACCTTGGGTCATCTTTGCTAATCAAAGACTTCTGAATATTCTGAATGTCACAAAACAAAATGCAGTTCCAGTGAATAGCAGTCTAGGTTTCTTGTGCACGAAACCACTATAACCAAAGGCAATAGTGGCTGGCTTGTCAACATGCAGGGCAAGTAATATGTGCTGTGGCAACATGTTTCCATCTGGTAAGTGCCTGGAAATGGTCCAGACAGAGACAGGGATGTGTAGTGATGGAGCCATGAAACTACTGTATTACTGTTCCCAACACCTCCTAGCAGCTAGGTCCGAATGAACCAGATGGCAGACAATTCATTAAATAGACCATCCTACTTCCCTCAGTATAATGATGCACTCTCTAAGCTTGTCAACTGAGCAAAATGTTTTTAGTGCATTGTAGAGGCATATCTTTCAGGCAACAATATTTCACCAAGAGGTATCATCTGAGAGCCTTTTAATAGGGCAGCAGGGGAAGCACTTTTATATTCTCTTGACATAACTTTATGCCCGAGACTTTATGCTGAGTTTTGCTTCAATCTGCCGTTTCTATCTGGAATTGTTTTGTTTTTCATTTTAATAAGTATATATTACCTTAGCTATGCATAAAAATGATTGACCTATGAAATTTTGCAATATTTAAAACATGTATGCTGAATTCACTTTGACAGAAAAATTCACTGTTCTCTGACCTTATTCCTGTCTTTGTGCAAATATGAATAGCATGCTGTCTTCATGCATGATATTATGCTCCATAATTTAAATGACACTGTGTACATAATTGAAAGGCTTCAGAAACAGTTTTTTGAAGAAGTTACAATGTAGTTAAGTCATATGTTGTATATTACAATATACATCCTAAAAAAGACTTCTGTAACACTGGCCATTGTGTAAAGTACTTTATTAGGAGTACTATATTAATCCTGGGCTTTCTTTTTTCTTTTAAAACAGCTTTAATTATTTATGGCATGAAGTGAAATTCAAGGAGTGTTCATTTTTTTTACATTTAATTTGTGCAGATTTTTCAAGTGCATGTTTAGGCTGTGAATCTCTCATTCTACAACATCCTAAAGGCATTCTGTTGGATTCAGAGTCAGTGGGAAGGGCACCAAGAAACACTAAACCCAATGTCACGGCACTTCAAACTAAAACAGAGGTTTGGGAGCTTGAAAATGTTCCCAAGAGGAAGAACCTTCTTTATTACTCTTTTTAATGTCTGATTTATATATATCATATAAAAGTCACACTAAAATGTCTGTTTGAAATCACACATAATATATATATAAGAAGAAAAGAGTCTAAGAATTAGAAGATTTCATTGTATCTATAAGATATATAAAAGTCTTTGCTGCCTAAGATAAACATGAAGAACAGAATGCATTTTCTGGTGGCCAATAAATTAGATACACCTAATCATCCCTGTACAGAAATTAGATATGTGAGCCCAGAGTGCAGCATAAAAGTAAGTGAACAATGTTTTTGAGGAATTAATTTTTCTGTGGACCAGTTTCAGTCTGATTAGACATTAGAAGAAAATTAAGTCATCTGAACAACTCTGAATGAAGAATGGTTATCAGTACCAGACTGGCCAGGGCCAATATTTCAAACTGCTAATCTTGTGAGATTATCTCATGCAAAAAGGGACTGTTCAATTGTGATTTCTGCTTAAGCAAAACAGAAAACCAGGACCCCGGTGGGCAATAAAGCATAATACAAATGGATCACTGAGCACTGGAAAGACATTGCCTCGTCAGATGAATCTAGATATCGGTTACACCATGAGTCAATGAGCGCTTCCTGTCAGGCTGACAGAGGGGGAGCGTTATGGGGAATACTTTCTTGGCAAGCCATGGGCCCTCTGATACCTGTGAATGGATATTTTGACACTATGGCTTACCTAAGCACAGTTCTCAGCATGGAAGCTGTTTACCCTATAGTCAAAGGTCACTTTCAGCAGGACATAGATATATAGAACCAAATTAAATAAATTAGACAAAAGTATTACACATTATTATTTACTCTTGAGAAAGACGATCTATTATCACATACTCAAATTGCAAAATATGTTAACTTTTAATTTTAGAATATGGAGTGACCCCCTTGTTCTAGGAATAACTACAACTAAATAGTTCTGGTAACTGTTGATCAGTCCTGCAGTTCCTGAATCTTGACATCAATAATTATTGAAATTATGCACCACATTTTTCTGCTATGAACAGAATATATTATTTTCATCTGGTATCTCTGGTGGCTTCAAGTACTGGCAAATTGTCAGGTCACACTGGTCTTATGGATCGAGATTTGGGATATTCAGTAGATTTCTTATTTTTACTACAGAAACCAGACACATTTGTCAGACAGAAGTTGCATCTGTCAAGTGACCCTTCTGTTCTCTCAACATCAGTGGGACTGCAAATGGCATCAACTTCTTAGTACCTCTGAGTCAAGCCTTCAGAATGACTGCAAATCCTGAACAACAAATGTAAGAAACCCATGGTTTGTCTTGGTTACAAATTGTACATCTAAAGCAGACTTACAACCCCAATTCCAATGAAGTTGGGACGTTGTGAAAAACAAAAATAAAAACAGAATATTATGATTTGCAAATCGTTTTTAACCCATATTCAACTGAATAAACTAGAGGAACTGTTTTTTTGCAAATATTCCTTTACCTTGAATTTGATGGCTGCAACATGTTAAAAAAAGGTGGGAAAGGGGCAACAAAAGACTGGGAATGTTGAGGAATGCTTAAAAAACCCCTGTTTGAAACATTCCCCAAGTTAATTGGAAACAGATAAGTGTCATGATTGGGTATAAAGGAAGCATCCCTGAAAGGCTCAGTCATTCACAAGCAAGGATGGGGGCAGGGAACTCAGCAACACTTCAGAAAATCAGTGCACTGCGCTGCACTGCTCTCAAATAATTGATTAAGAAAAATGCATAAATTAGTAGGTGTATAGGTGTTTCTAACTGTGTGCTCAGTAATATTATTTATGTCTTTAAATTGCAGCAACCACAACAGAAACTAGAAATGCAGAATATATTACAGATACAATGCACCAATTGTGGTAAATTAGGTAAGATTAATAAGTGAAGTGAATTATTGGTCATAATGTTTATAAAAAAAATCAAACATGCCCAGTGGCCAGTAACCAGCAGAGAAACTGCATCTTCTACCTTGGAAGAAGATCAATATGGATTCATGATTCATAGTGGGCTAAAGACCAAAGAGACATTCTGCCAATTGTGAGTGATACGGAATCAATGATTCATGCCCATTCTACGGTGGTGCTTGAAATTTGTAAACCATTTACAGTTTTCAATATTTCTGCATATGTATGACCTAAAACTTCAGGGGTGGCACAGTGGCTAGCGCTGTTGCGTCACAGCAAAGAGTTGGGGTGTGTAGTGAAGGTGCCACCTCTGGATTGTGGACAAACTGTGGGAGCTACTCGTGCTTGCCGGCAGATCGAATGATCCCCTCTACTGGTGGGCTGTCTGGAGCATATTGTATACCCTGTGTACATACCCTCACGGAACCACTGCTCCCAACACCTCCTAACAGCCACATCACAATGTCCTAGATGGCGGGTAATTCGCCTAACAACCGTCCTTATTCTTCAAGTCTAATGAGCCCTTCTCAAAGTCTGTCAACTGGGCAAAAAAGTAATTGAGTCCGCCACAGAGTCATGTCTAGCAGTCAACAATCACCTACCTTGGTGGCCTCTGAAAACTTTTTTTATTGTAATCAAACATTTACATATCTTTAAGGTTGTGTCTTTAAATCTGAAGATGCTAACAAATTTTCAAATGCCACTTTATCTCCTAATACTCAGTGGGTTAAAAGGATTAAAAGAAAAAGGGTAATTATTCAGTCTTGATAAATGCTGAAGTTTCTGTATGTTTCAGTCAAGCATATATGGATGTTGGATATTGATCTGCCTATATTCTGGTGTTCTGAAGCTCTCTCCCAATTGCTTGGCTTCGCAGTGTGACGTAACAAGCTGCTAGGAAACAACCAGAATCTGCAGCTTTAAGCCAATCTAAATGTAATTTTAAAATATGTGCTACATGTTACAGTACACTTTGCATTAATAAAGTAGACAGTGCATATTAAATTTTCGCATGCAGCTAAAAAAAAGAATACACATTTCTGAAAAAAAATCTACTTAAGCTGCTCAAACTGCTTGAAAAAAAGCCTTTCTGCACATCTACATTTATTACACTCATATGCAGCAATTGCTGCCTGAATTAGCATGACATAATATATTACAATAATTGCATGCATACTAATTCTGCCATCATATGATAAATACACAATTGTATAATATATATAATGTCACAATAGGGGCCTCATACCTTCGGGCTGCTGGGTTCACTTTCCTCAAAATGAGGCCATGGACTAGATACTTGGCATGAACGGATTCCATCTAATATGCCAAACATCTTTTACATAATTATGTGTTTACTTTTTTGGTAGAGAATGACCAGATCATCATCTGTCTAATTTGCATATAACACAAATGAAAATTGAATGATGTGCAAACACGGGTAATTAATTGTGTAGCTCTAACTCTCTAAATATATTTACTTGCCTGTGTCACATGCCAGCTTGCCTACTCAGCAAAACACAAATGTATACCATGGTTGTGTATAATAAGCAGCTTCTTGAATACGTGTTAGATTTACGTGTCCGAATAAAATATGTGAAGGGTTGGCAGCTGTGTTTATGGCCCCATGTCTAGGCTCAGCTTAGCGTAACTAGGCTTGCTTACAGTTTCTTGTGCTACTTGCTGCATAAAAACAGAAAAAAAATGTTATGTGGAATAGCTATGCAGGAATAAATATTAAAAGAGAATGACTGTTAAAGGAACAAATGTTAAAAAAGAGTAAGCTGCTTCACATGAGTTTAAGCAGGAGCTGTGTAATGATACTTTTGTGAGTGATAGTATTCATTATTATTCAGGTCAGGTTATTAATAGATGCAAACTGAAAAAAATGTTTTAAATGTATTCATGCTGTTTTCTGTATAAAATTCTGAGGGTAGAAAATTAATGGTACCTCAATGTTTAAGATTTGTGACCATTATTGCATAAATATACTGCCTAAAATTAACCCACTTCTAGCTGCAGACTAGGTACTAAGTCAGTGTTGTTCAAGCTGGGTCACCCAAGGGTAGACCCAGGATCTGCTGTAGGGATTACATTTTACAGCTGGCTTAAGAACATAAGTGGATTCCCAGGAGGAGCTGGAATCTAGGAGTTACTAGGAATATAAATGTCTCCACTATGATCCTCACGATATATAATAACAAAATAATAATAATCAAAATTTATAAAA
>JAUZST010007737.1:0-13987 GCA_034779995.1 Parotocinclus haroldoi | reverse complement strand
CACACACACACACACACACAGGCGGAGTCGGTGACGTGTTGTCTCAGACGTCACGGACTGAGGATGAGCAGGCTAGTGTGTGTGTGTGTGTGTGTGTGTGTGTGTGTGTGTGTGTGTGTGCGTGTGTTTCTCACACATGGAGGCAGAGCTTGTAGTTCCCGGTACAGACTCAGACAGCAGCGGAGCTTCTCACGGGCGCGTGATCAGGTAAGAGCTCTCTTCATGACTTTACGTTTTGTAATATATTGTGTGTTTTGTTTTTTTACTTGTGTACTGCATGCAGTTTGTGTTTCACCCGCTTTTTACCGGGATTCCTCTCAAACGTCTCACCGCACACACACACGGTCGTACAGATGTGCCAGATGTGACCATCCCTTTGTGCTCTACTATATCGTATCTTCTCTTATACGCGTTCCATCGACGCTTTGTCTTTAATGTTTGCTTATTCTATACCAAACCGGAGATATTTTAGGTTTTAATGCCAGGACGCGACATTTAGAAATACGTTTATCCGGTATGCAGTAGTGTACATATACATCCGCACACATACACCCATACGTGTGTAATTATGGAACCGTCCATGTCTATGTACCATTTAACGTACCCATTACAGTAACTGAAACAGGTCGTTGACCGAAACAGACGTTTAGCGTAGTCACGTAGCCTGTTTATTCTTCTGTAATATAAATATAAATGGTATTTTCTCAAGAGACCTGTGTGATGCAAATGTGTCCAACTACACACCACTCCCCCCAGGAAACACACATCGGCCACACATGAACGATCACACACACACAAACACACACTAGGTAGAACCAAAATATAAAGGACTACAATGGAATAGAAACCTTTACAAACCTACATCGCTGGCTGCACACAACCAAGAGGGAATGAGTCCAGTTTTAGAGCAATAACACTAATTTCTAGGACAGATACTACAATACATTTAAGTATTTCAGTCCAGGAGTGAGCCACTAGGGGGTAATCACATCGGTGACCAGTGCTCGGCACTTATAGGTATGTGTAGCCAAAAATAACTTGAAAGATCGAGTTCAAGATCGAAAAAAAATGTGATACGTATGAATCTATGTGGGGAAGCTGTATAATTAAAAAGAGGCTGTAGTTACCCTGTTAGGTCGCCTCTAGCCTGGATGTAAGATGAGATATGGTTGGGCATGGAGGTGCACAGGGTGTGTAAGGAATCCTATGGCTCATTTTGCCCACAGAGGTTACAGCAGGGCCTGTAGATGGTATTGTTGGTGAACCTGAAGTCCTGGGTTATCCCATAAACGCTTGATAGGACAAGAAAGTGGTGCAATCTGGCGGGGACATTCTTTGGAAACGGTTGTTCTGTGTTGCTGAGCATCCTGCCCTGAAAGGCATATTGGTGAGTTGTTAGTGTCCCTTGTATCAGTACTAGAGGTTACCGACTGGCATAGGCGATGGCTCCCCAGCCATCACCATCATCACACCAGAAGTTGGGTCAGGGTGTCACTCCACACCAAAGGCATGACGTATTGAAGCATTCAATCAGATCCTGCAGTGTCTGCTGTCCATGGGCGCCGTGACAACAAATTTCCTTCTGCAAAGCACATTTAAAAGGTCTAGGCAGAGACAGGGATGTAGCGAAGGTGCCCCCTGGGTCTGGATGGGGAATAACAAAATTGTGAGCTTGTCGCTGATCATACAATCCTCCCTAACAGGGGTCTGTCTGGGCCATCCAGAGCCTGTGTGTGCCCCCATAAAACCCGCTCTCAACACCTCCTAACAGCTAGGTCAGGCAACAGATCAAAGCGACCATCAGTTCTCAGTCAGTCGACTGCACAAAATGTCTCGTCTTGCTTCGTAAGATCTCTTACCAAGAGGTAGACGACCCAAAAGTAGCCCCTGAGAGCCTTTTTGCAGGGCAGCACTTATAGGGGAAGCACTTTTACACCCTCTTGTGGTCAGACCCAGTGCCGAATCAGAATGAGTAATCCAGGATGCATAACCTTATTGCTGTTATGGAACAGCCACATATTATACCTTATATTTACTAAGATGGATTACATGAGCACTAAAAGTTTTGGGACAGTATCACGTGAGAGATTTGCCAGATGCAGATTCAGAGCTTCGGGCTCGCCGTCGTTTTAAAGGCATCAAGCATGCATGGTAAAAGAAAGAACAGCGTATTCTCAGAGCCGGAATTCGGCCGAAACTTTCCCCAAGAGGCTCCTGGAACCTCAGATAAATACTTGTACATGACCCTGTGTGCTCGTTTCAGAAGGGGCAGCCTGAGCGCTCCCAGTGACGTCCAGCCTGTCCTAACATGTCAATCGACGGGTCTGATTGCGGTCAGCGCCTGGCCGTGGGGCCCCCTAGTTTTTGGGGGCAAACAATAGGATCCTGGAATCCTTCTCGCAGTCGAACGTGACCGCATGCATGTAGCGTACGTGCGTCACCGTTCTGCAAAAATGCTCCAACCTACAGAGATTGCTTAAGACAGGATTAAGGCTTAATCCTAGGCTGGGAAATTGAGCCCAAACTCAAAAAGTAGGTTGATGCTGCTAACCGGTGAGGGCTGTACTCTAAAAGTTTAGTTCACGCTCCAGACTGGGGTCAGTTAGATAGGGTTCCATGCCAGTCACACTTCCAGGGCAATGCGTGCCACATATGTGCTGTCGGGTACAGGGAGAATATGCCAAACCTTACGCAGAGTGTACCTGCTCCACCGAATGGGCAAGGGATAGAAAGTAATCGCCCTACCTGGCGTCTTTGGGACACAGATCCAAGGAGACGTAGGGCAAATGTACCAAATTCTAGACAGAACCCACCTGAATATGAGAATCCAGGTTTTTGATGTTTTGTGACCCAAACAAATGCAGCCTGATTGATTAAAACAAATGCAGCATTGCCAGCTGAGTCCTGCCGGCGCCCCGACCACCCGATGGTGCGGCGGTAGTTCTGGACGTACGTGTAGAACCACAGTTGTTTTCGAGGGAGTCTCGCTTGTACCCTTATGAATTTTAACCAGACATGCTCGTCTGGGATTCGTAGCCGCTACAGGCTGCGGATACGAGTTTCCCTCACTTATCGTGATTCACCCAACGATTGTAAATAAACAGGGTCCCGTCGGCAGCTTTGAAGCCTGGCCTGATAGGGTGGCCATCAGATACAGGCTGACCTGGAGCAGCCCTCTAATGAGGCGCGGATAAACAGTCGTTAACCGCACACTGAGAGACTGGGTTGCGTGGTTTGAAGCCTCCTAATGGAGCGTCCTGTGCTGAGGGGCGATGCTGACACTGCGTGCATCACTGGTCACAGTAAAGAACTTAAAGTGAGTGTGTTCACACGTGCCTAATATTCCGCTATCGGCAGAAATTCAGATTTTGTTCGTAATCTAATCAACCAGCTTACATGCACTGAAGTAATCCGATAATGAGAAAAAAGCTCCAGGGTGCCTCCCCCCACAAAAAAAAAAAAAACACAGGTAATCACACGGAAGCATGTGCCGTAAACTTTTTATAATGCTTGTTTTATTATTATTATTGGGGTTTTTTTTTTGATAACTGCATATACTGTATGCCCCCCAAAGTGTTTGGTAGCCATTTCGTATTTCAGGGTTGCCAGATTCCTTTGTTTCTCCGTCCCTTCCGACAACAGAGCACTATTTCAAGGCAACATCACCATTTTAGATGATCTTCTCATTTCTAAACCCAATCCCAAAGTGAGCAAACCTGGGGTAACAGTGGAAAGGAAAAAAACCTAAGCCTAAACCTTTGGATAGGCCAAGACCAAAATTTGGACCTAACCTGTTGATTATACTGTAAGAATGAATAAAAAAACGTTACCTAATGAATACGATTATTGTAATAGTTTAGGAGCTATAAATATAAAAATGCATAAACAAAAAGCATCAGTAAAATAAAGTATAATGCTATGTAGACTCATATTTGGGAGAAAATGAAATGTGAAAAAGTGTAATAAAACAGAGAATATTAAACTATAGAAATGGAAACATTATTAAACATTATTTAGTGAGATACACAGAGGATCCCGTATCCTCAAAGTGAAAGTTTCAATTTAGGCATTTCATTGTCAGTCGGCCGGAGGAGGGAGAAATTGCGATGTTCCCTAAATAACAAGATAGTTTGTTATGTATGTGATAGTTTGACAATATGTGTTTTAAGCTTGTATAAGGTGGGCTACGCTGCGATACGGCCTATTTAATATCTTTGGTTTATGTTACATTCAACTGTTCCCGTTACAGTACGAAAGTCCCTTCAGAAACAAGCCCCAAAAACCACAAGGTCACCCATATTTCTAAGCGACTTTATAGTAAGAAGTCACTTAGAGTTAGTGGACCTGGCAACTATGCTCTTCTGGGACTGTAAAAACCGATTGAATGCATGATGAAATCAGAAATCAGCACAGAAACCGATTCAATGCATGATGAAATCAGAGTACGGAGATACATGCGCTGAGAAATCTGATAATTGAGATCAAATACAGCTCCTTATCTGATTTCTTAATCTGATTTGTAAACATAAACCTGTGACCCAAAAGGAAAGTAATCCTTGCGATATTATTTGTTGAAGAACGTGAATCAGAATCGGAATCTAAATACAAACAATAGCCGAGCCTAGTCGTCGTGCCCAAAGAACTGGATGTGGGTTGAGCCAGCAAGCGTCTCTAGTTACTTAAAGTCACTTGTTTTCTCCATGAGAAGTGAACAGGATATTTACGACGAGTGAATGTGTTTAATTCGGTGTAGATTTGCTGCTTGCATGCTGTTTTAAACTGGGGGATTAAAAGGGAAATCCTGAACCACAAGGGGATTTCTGAATGTTGAGTCGATACGAGTGTTTTGTTGCAGTGAGAGTTTGGAGCTTCTGGGTTAATGAATGCACTCGGTCTGACCTCAGAAGGCTTCCTTCACATTCTGGCTCGCGAATCGAATCCAGATGGTTGGTCTGCTAGAGCTCTGAATCAGAAGAAGGTTATCTTTTCAGAAAAGGGCCGTATGGGCCGTGTGCACGGAGAGCTGGCGAAGAGCTGAAACCCCCTCCTCTCGCCCTCAGAGTGTTTTCCTCTTTAGTTTTTCACAAGACTGAAGGTCCAGCTGCAAGTCTGAGACAGGAAACCCCCTGACATCAGAATAACATCAGTGTGTGGTTTGAGAACTTCCAGCTGCACGAGCGAAGAATATACCATCCGACGAGAAACAAACAGGAATTGAGCAACGTGGTGCATCCCCGATTCCTGATGGATCATCTTCGCATTCTTCTAGGTCAGCCATCCGGCCTTCAGATATTTCTTAGGTCGTGTGTCTGCAACAAGGACGTGACTGACTTTGGATGTGCCGCTGTCATATCCAAGCTTCCCAAGGCCCAAGGTGTGGATGGACCTGGGCGTTCACGGGTTGGGTTTTGCGAGGCCAAGCAGCTGCCCAGAAGCCAATGTGAAAAATGAATCTGTGCAAGAAGAATGCATGATGGGCGAAAGTTCTGGTTCTGATGCTTTGATCCTGTGGCACTACCACGTCCTAGACAATAGAGAACGGTTTGTTGAGCTTTACTGCTCGTTTAAGATCAATTACAGGCCCTGACCCCAACCTCATCTATCACCTTCGAGATGAACTGGAATAGCAACTCAATCTTAGCGGCCATTTCCCAACGTCCAGTGTCAAAAAGATTGTAGGCTCCTGCTCAAGTACAGCGAGAAGTGGATTGACGTCCTTCAAAATTCTGGCTTATTAAAGCAGAAACTATCCTTGGCTGAAGGTTTTGTGTGTGTGTGTGTGTGTCTGTGTGTGTGTGTGTCTGTGGATGTTTGCGAAGCAGGATAAGGGATTTCCTGTGTTGTTCCCCATGACGGCTCTGCCTAATTTGGGCATTCCTGCACTTCAGAAAGCCTCCGTTGTTGCTTCGTGAGGAGAATCTGACATGCTGATGATCAGTAAATGCACGGCTGGAGCAGTTAAGCATGTTTATCAGAGAATGCACCTGCTCTAGCTGCCTGACATCCGGTGCTGTAGGTTACAGCCGAGCGATCCTGCGGCGTCAAGAACGTCTGAACCTCATGCTCAGAATCAGCTGCTGAACTGTTTTGCTGACTTGGCTGCAAAGGCGTCACTGAAGGTAGGCGTCTGGCCCTCAATAACTGCTTGTAAATCGTTCACAAAGCTCATAATGACTTGTTGGGAGATGACTTTTCCGTGGGCAGAGCTGTTTTTGAGCGCTTCTGCCTGACAGACTTGGTTTCTCTTGGACTGGCTTTAGAAGCAGCTCGCCTGTTGTTAAATAAAAGTGATGTTCAAGAGCTTCATCATCCTGGTGAGGGCTGCGGTGAGTCCGTGTCTTACTCACACTATTACATAATTACATATTACTCGTAATTAAGGAGCAGCATCTTCTGCTTTTGTCATTAAACCTTCTGACCAATATCCATTGTTGGCTTTTTTGCTCGTGCCAGTCCCAGTTCTTACCAGTAAACACACTTAATCTCCAGTTTAACTCTGGAAGATTGAAAAAGTATTGAAAATAACATATCCTACACCTGCTTCGTCCTTGTGGTACTTGTACTGGGTAGTAAAACCAACCCCAGAAATGCTGGGTGCAACTATAAGGACGTCCTAGACTGGGAATGACTCACTCACACCTCATAATTACTGGTTTGGGAATAATTACACAGGCTACGGTGGTTTTGAGGAGGCTGTATCATGTCTGGAGAACTGATTTTCCTTTTCATAGTTGCAATCCTTTGTTATAGTCCCTTTGGTTCCAGTATATATGGGCCATTTTCCCAGTAGTAAAGCCTGACGAGGGTTGTAGTGGGTCCAACGGCAGTACAATGGTCACAAGAAGTGGACATCCTGGACTGGGAAAGGCGAAGAAACCACGCCTCCAGAGGAGACTCAACACTTTATTTGGCCGTAAGGCTTGATCCTTGCTGGAGCTCTGGGGCACCAACTGACCTAAGGTCTTGGGGCTTAATATCATGCAGAGTCACCCCAGACCTGGAAACTTCTGAATCAGAACCAGAACCAGGGCTTTAACCTGGATGAACCCAGTTGACAAACCTTTCCTCCTAGTTTGTTTCTGGATTCGGGCACACGACAAGGGCCTAGAATGAGACAAGTAATAGTTCCTGGTTCATGTTTTTAGAAAAGTATCAAGAGCTGGTTCTGGTTCAGAACCGGTTTCAAATTTCCAAGAATGCGGTACCAGAAGGAAAAATCTGTGGGGCTCAGGGGTGCTGTGGGGGCGAGATCGAGCAACTTCAACTCTGGGGCAGTACCTGATCTCTGTAGGACACGTCTCGATCCCTGAGTGACTGGCAGCTTGTTTCGTTGTGACAGTCCAAAAATAAGTTAAAAGATAAACAAATGTTAAAAATAAGTAAACAAACTGCCCCAGGAGACAAAATACAGATACCACCAGCCTCACAGATTTCTTTGACTCGTCCTCACTTGCTTGGAGAAGGTTTGGATTTAAAAAGATGATCTGCAAGCTATGGCAGATAAAATAATGCAATAGATTAAACTTGCTGACATCGTGAAAGACACAGCAGGTGTTCGAGAACAGAGAACGCCTCAGATCCAAGAGAAGTATCGTCAAATGATCGTCGTCAGCAACATGCAATGCACCTTTTGAAACACTTGTGTAGCACTTTAAGGCATTTTTTTTGCATTAGAATTTGCATCAGAAACCCTTTTTTTTACTGTATTGCACCCGGTGACAACAGGAATTAATAAACTTGATATTATTCTTATAAGAGCCAGTCACTCTTATAGATGAGCAGCTCTCACCCCGAATTCTAAAACAAACTGCATGAGAAGAGCCTGTGTGTAAGGCTCAGGTGGTCCAGACAGGGTCTGGTTCTCAGTGGAATTATTTCCAGCCTCTGTGGTCAGTGCTAAATATCACATTAAAATATAGACTCGATTTTATGCCTGTGGCCAAAACTGGGAAGGAAAACATCGGGTGGAAATATCTGATGTGCCCAAGAATAAGGACTGAGCCATGCAGGGCTAATGGTGAATATTTCAATAAATAAACGATAAATTAAACGGCTGGAGTACGCTGTTGAAAGAAAAATGTGAATCTGTTCTTCTGGGGCTCTGTCATAAACTGTGGAATGCAGAAAGGGCCACCGGGACGCTGGGAATGGCACTGCCACCCTTCAGCATGCCCAGACACTTTTAAAAGGATCATGGAATATCATCCAGAATATTTAGGTTTCAGTTTATGGATACTTCATGCAAACGTTGTGTTGTATTACTCTCAAGTAGAAAGCTTCACCTTAATTAAGGATTAAATTAATTATAATCAACCTTTATTTGTTCTCGGGTGTCCCTTGGTTGCAAACTAACCGAGTTAATACAGAAGTAAGGGGTTGACTAAAGGAATGTATATTTAAAAGGTGTAAAGGCTACGCAAGGAAAAAGAATAAAAGGATAAATGGCTGAACTAGAAATGACAGAATCATATACGGGGATTTTAAGATAAAATAAAATACAATCATATTCATTCAATTGTAGAAAGTAAGATAAAAAATTAAATAAATAAAAATAAACTATTAACAAAGGTAATAGGAACGATCAGTGAATTGAATTCATATAAATATTATGAAATATCCAAATTAAATAAAGCAAGAGAAAGTCGAAAATGCATGGAGGGGAAAAAACAGCGTAATTAATACAGTTAGAATAGATTAATAAAAATGTAATTAAAGTTAATTTAAATGATGTTGTGTTATGTTATTTTCCAATAAAAAATATTATAAATAATATTATAATATAATATAAGATAAAAGTAGCTCTTACATTCCTAGTTTGCAATAAGTGCAGAAAAATATCTCTAATAGCACTTTTTCGCAGTGAAATTGTGAAAATCGAACCCTAAATTCGACAAACTTTGGCAGATGCTGTGGCTAGAAGGTACGAGCCCCCATGACTGTGACCAGATGTGAAAATGCTTTTTATATATGCTTAGTCTCCGTGTCTATCCTGCTGAGGGTCTCTTTCTATATATTGTTATGTACTTATGAACAGTTTGATCCTTCGTACACCACTCTCACACAATCCCACAGTTTTACCCCCTACTGATTGGAACTGGACCAATAACCACCTCGAAATCCCCCCTTTCCCTCTTTGCTGTGAGTTCAACTTTATTGCCCCCCCGATGCCAACCTTCTTTCATGTTTCGCTCTGGTTTATTTTTAAGTGCTACCATGTGAGGGGGCCGGGGGATCAGGCCAGCTCCTAAACTCATCAGGGCAAATATTTACTCCTGACTCATGAGTCTTTGCCCCCAACGGATCCATTAAGAAAATCGCACAGTTAGAACTTAAACGTGTTGGTGGTATGTTTTCGTGTTTATGTTCTTAGGAGAAAAATAGAATTACTCATGTTTTTATTTATTCATCCCTTATCTAGAGCCCCCACGACCCAGACCAGGGCATGCAGGGTTTTTGTACAGTCCTAGAATTTACCATAGGTGCCCAAAATGTGGCCTCTTATTATAACCCTAAAACCTTACAACAATAGTAGAACTTTGATCAAAAGTTCAGGAAGTCAGATAGCCGTAGTTGCAGCAGATGAAGTCGGTGCCTGCTCGGCAGCTCTGATGCTCTCTCCAAGGACCTCATTAAGACCTTCTTCATCCAGCTCATGACTGCAGCTTCATCCCTGGGTGTAACAGCTATTATGACAAAATCCTTGTTATGAGAAGTTATCAGGTATGTTGGGAGATCATTAGGTTTTTGTTTTCATCTCCTGGAACAAACAGTGTGCCTTGTTTGAGGGGCTTTTGTAAGGATATTGATTGGCATGGAGCTACAGCCTGTAGGGTTGGTGCTGCCCATTCTTGCCCATGTTCCTCCCAAAAACAGCTTGGTGTCCCGTCTACCAATGGGCTCTGAATGCTAGCGAGTGGGTTGGTGCCATGCAAGGAGCGTTGGCACCCAGCTCTGAACCCTTGTTGATCCTCTATAGTCCTTCAGGTCCTCATGCTTCTTCTCATCTCCCAATGCATTTCAGTAGGTGGACGCTCTTGCTCTAAATTGCTCTTCAGGTGTAAAAACTGTGCCCAGAGCATTCTACCTTTCTGCAAAAATAAAAGCTATGGACCCACCTGCCACACATTTGGTGTTCCTGGAGCTCACTGGTTCCCATCTATATGGTTTGGCAAGTGCCCATGCAGGGTCTTCCAGGTTCTTTAAGATGTGCTTACTGAACTGTCTCTGTTTCTCTCTGCAGCAGCTCCAGGTCCTGCTGTGGCTTCATGGAGTTCCTGCACTGGTTCGGATCTTACTGCAAGGCTCAGCACTGTCCCGTGTGAAGTCTCGAACCATGGTCTGGCTGGACTTCACCGGTTTGCACTGATTTCTAGAGGATTTCCGTACAGGATCGCCAGTCGATGGGGTGATTTTATCCTTCCTGAAGGGAAACGTTGTGCAGACTGAGAGAGGCAGAAGCTGGAGAATCGATTCGATTATTCGCTTTAGTCGTGCTATAAAGTTTGGACCTGAGGGCAGCATGGCACGGGTGAACAGACCAGCCCCGGTAGAGGTGCGCTACAAGAACATGAGGTTCCTCATCACCCACAATCCCACCAACTCGACCCTTAACAGCTTCATTGAGGTACAGGTTCAGTTCTGATCGTGTGCCTAAACCTAACCATATGTTTGAAAACATTTGACAGAACTTGCGTGCAAAGGTTTAGGCACCTTTCCAGGTGATCATCAAAGCATGACATACAGTCTTTTAATGACACATCTACAATCCCAAATCAGTAAAGGTGGGAGGGGAGTGAATGTTTAAAAACGATGTTCCTCAAAGAAAGGTTGCAAGGGATGTAGACATGATATTTATCCCTCTAGAGAGCATAATATCATTAAACGACTCAGAATCTGCAGTAATTTTAGTCATAGAAAAGCTAAACAGAAGAGAGGTGATCTCTCTGCGCTCCCTCAGACGGAGCATCATTCTATCAATATCTGATAGGAGCACATGGGTAAGGGATTACTTTATCCAACCTTTATCAAGCTCTACAATACAGAGTTACATTCACAAATACCACTTAAAACTACTGTGCAAAAAACAAGCCTCGTGTTAACCAGGTCCACAAGCTCCGCCCACTGCTTTGGGCTCTGAGGCATCTAGGATGGATTATCACCGTGGAAACGGGGATTGCACTCAGACCAGTCGGGATTACAGAACTTGACGAAGAAATATGAAAAGGAGCATCCAGACTGTTATGAAGAACAAGTCCAAAAGCCAGGCTCTATCATGGTACGGGCTCGGGTCCGGACCCTTGGTTAAAGGTCATTAAGGTTTTTGTGATGCAGCATTAATGCAGAAAAATACACCGAGCTTTTCGAGCGACATAAACATTCTTTTTAAGGGACGTCCATAGATTTTTATTTTTATTTTTTTTACAAAAATCTGAAAAAGGTTTAGAATTGAAATAAACTGACCATTGTCTGTCCAGCTTTGCTCCTCAAACTCATTTTGTTTCACCCTGTACCTCGGGTACCGGTTCGTCTCCTCCTCACCTCGCCTCCATACAGAAATAGATCTGTAGAGGGGACTCCTGACACAAGTGATAGCCTCTGTAGGAAATCGCAAGCCCTGTTGCCATGGAGACGTGTCTGAACATCACTCATATAGTGGATAAAAACTGTATAAAAGAGACACAAGTCGTTCCATTACAGAGCTTGAGCTGAAGCCGAAGATCAGCAGGGCTTAAATATGAAACGTGA
The DNA here is from genome assembly GCA_034779995.1 of Parotocinclus haroldoi. NCBI lineage: Eukaryota > Metazoa > Chordata > Actinopteri > Siluriformes > Loricariidae > Parotocinclus > Parotocinclus haroldoi. The sequence continues at coordinate 2,242 of JAUZST010007737.1, read as the reverse complement.
CCCCCAGCCTAAAACCTATACAGGATTAGAAGTCACTTTAGATGTTGCGGGTTTTGGACCTAATTACTAATTAAAGGGGTGTCTACATACTTTTAACCCCGGGGGCTTCGTAGCCTGGTCGCTGTTGCTTCTAGATGTTCCTGCATCACAGTAAGAGCTTCTATGTTAGTGGTGTATACATCGGGACACCAAAATGTTTAGACAATGCGCATTCGATTGCATTTTTTGAACACCAGAGGGCGCAGTCATAGGTCACGTGGCTTCCAGATGCGCATCTTCTGCTCTCGGTGAGCTTGTTTGTTTACTTTGATTTGCTGTTTAAGATAGGGCTTAAGTCATTTTAATTTGGATGCGGTACGTCTAATTGAGGGACCTTAATTAAAGGGGGCTTGAGATTTCCTTGGTGAATATTTCGTAAAAGAAAAAAACACGCTGCTACTTTTCTTGTTATCTTTCCGTAGAAAATGTTTTTACTCGTTTAGTTAATATATGACGAAGCTACAGTAGAGCGCTGTGTTTGCGATTTTAAACCTAATTCTGGACGTTGATGTTAACTGCAGGGTACTAAAGTTTAAAACCGCGTTCGAAAACGTATGCAAGAAAATGCAAATCAAACGGTGATCACAGCGCACTGTTACTGTTAAACCCCTCATATTTACCGGTTAAGAGTGTCCGAAAACTTGCAGCTCAATGTTTAAAAGTAAACCTGTTTGTCTCCTCCCTCAGGACCTGAAGAGGTACGGCGCAACGACAGTGGTGCGCGTGTGTGAGGTTACCTACGACAAAACACCGCTGGAGAGGGACGGCATCACCGTGGTGGTACGTTTGGCACCCCCGCTTTTCATGGTCAGGGTCGCAGGGGTCTGGCGCCTCTCCTCGGGCACCGTGGGGCACTTAACATCAGACTGTATGCCTACCTGAAGCCTGGCATCTGTAAAAAGAGCAGGAGTGAGAGCGAGGAACAAATACACGGACATGGACATACGCCTGGTAGTGTGATCAGAGCACTCACACACACACACACACACACACACACACACACGTTCGCGTTGGCGTCGTAGCCACACGTGTTTCTAATTAGCCGGGTTGACGTTCTCATGGTTGCCATGGCAGCGCCCTCCACTCCGCTCTGTTTTGTTCTTCTGTTCTGCTCGAGTCGAGGCCGAGTGAGAAGAAGCGCCGTTGCGTAAGAACGAGCGAACTCGACTCCGTCTCGATCTGAAAACGCTCTGTGTGTGTGTGTGTGTGTGTGTGTGTGTGTGGATACCAGATTAACCCCTTACAGTCTGCAACTGGTTTCCTTTCTTTGACCATATATGGTCACGTATTAAATTTAGCCTTCGCTTGTTTATTCCTTCGTAGTTTGGAATCGTTTTTTTTAAAGAAAATCTTCTAAGTCTTGCAGGTTTCGTCGCTAGAGGGTCCAAAATAAGGGAAAGTCTTAACAGGCCCAGTTTCCGAAGGGAGGGAGGGGATCATTCTTTACTTCACTATGAGACGATACATGTTGGTCTTCATGGTTCCCTCAATGAACTGTAGCTCCCTACAGGGGGCAGCACTCATACAGCCCCAAAAATCACATTCCCACCACCATGCTTAACTGTAGGTAACACACACTTGCCTTCGTACTCATCACCCGGTTGTCGTGACGCGACGTTTTCAGGAACATCTCCTTTAAAATTATTTTAACTACGGTTTAAAAAAAGCACATCACTCAAGAGTATTCGACGGGTCAATAAGTTGTTTGATGCAGCCCTGAACAGCACCAGGAGAAACACTATTTGTGCGTGTGTGATTACGCAATCGGGTGACATCTGATTGTTGTGTTGAGTTGTGTTGTGTTGTGTGTTTTACATTCGATTTTGATCGATTACATTTTCGGGTACGTTTTGCGCTGGGTTTAAGTAGGCCAAACATATTGGGACACGTGGCTTAGAGTGAAGAAGATGCTTGCACACACACAAGACGTTGTTACACACACCTGCGATGCATCATGACGAAGGATTAACGAGTCTGGATTTTTAGATTTTGATTTACTCCGTGAACGAATGTAGACCTGTGTTGGGTGCACAAACTTATGAGGAAGAGTGTGGATTAGGGCTGGGGCTTTGTGCATAGGTGTGTGTGTATGCGTGTGTGTGTGTGTGTGCGTGCATGTGTGCGTGTGTGTGTGTGTGTGTATGTGTGTGTATGTGTGTGTGTGTGTGTGTGTGTGTGTGTATTGTTGTGTTTGTGTGTGGAT
>JAUZST010007736.1:0-13987 GCA_034779995.1 Parotocinclus haroldoi | reverse complement strand
TTATAAAAACTGAAGCAGTAGACTTTGTAAAAATTAATATTTGTATCATTCTCAAAACTTTTGGCCATGACTGTAGTTACCAGTAACATGATAGATATGATGCCTTTTTGATGCACTTTGAAAAAGCCAGATCATGCCATAGACTTATTATTAAGCGTAATTGATGATAAAAGCATGATTTGGCCTGAAGTATTTGCTGTTTAAATTAAAATACTATATTTTATATATTTATGTTATTATATAATAATATATATTTAACTACATACTCTTTTGAAATATTTTTGATATGAAATGATCCATATGTCACTGCCCTAGCTTTTAATTTTTGTCTTTAACTACCTGTATTGGAGGAAAATGAATGAAAGTCAAATGAGTATATCTGTTATTTCCTATAACTATGAGTGTGCATGTGAGTGTGTGTGTGTGTGTGTGTGTGTGTGTGTGTGTGTGTGTGTGTGTGTGTGTGTGTGCGCCTCAGTTTATTGACCAGCAAATATTTGTAGTAGTATGAGCACGATGGGGCTTCCTCACACCGAGCGTCTTTACGATGTGATCACTTATAAGCCCAAAGTGTATCTTTTCTTAGATCAGAAAGAAGTGGAAGGTGCAGGGAGAGGCAAAATACCATTCAGAGGCAGTACTATATTAGTCACTGCATTTATGTCAATCGACATCAATGGTTTACAACAACAGGGTCGAAAGGAAATGAACCTGTGCTTGTAAGGACATGTGTTCAGTAATGGTTAATTAAAGTTAGAGGAGCCACATATGAAGGAATGTCGTGCATGCACACGGTTTAAAGAATTCAATCCATGGAGATGGCTTTACAAATTTAATCAAATAATGAAATACAGTCATCACTATGTAGAAATGTATAACATAACGGTGATGTTTTTAATTGTTAATGGGCATTGTCCTTTATATAAATAAGAATCCACTGCGTTTATACCACACTCTGGCTATCTTCCTCCTACACCGCACTACTCATCGCAGACGTGCCTGTGTCGTCTCCATGGCAACCAATCTGGCTATACCAGTGAAACTTATGCCGATCATTTGCGATGCAGACACGCGCTCCAAAATGAGATTTGAGAAATAATCTGATTTGCCCTGCAGTCTGAACGTAGGTTGTGGAGAGTGTTGTTTTGGTTCTTCTCCATTTTAAATATAATGATTGTAAACCTTAACGTTTAATATCTTTCTCAAAAATGTGGAAAAGTACCATTACCATGAAGGGGTGCACCTGGTTTGCAACACAGAGTGCGTTTACGTGCACCTAATAAAATGAAAACCACAGAAATCCAATCAACGAGATTAAATGCTCGTATTTGGATAATGGGAAACATCTGGGAAACATCTTAGAGAAGGATGCACATTATATCGGAGTGCTCAGTTTCGATGTTCTCAACCATTTAGAAACAATTTTCTCAAGCATATACTGCGTTTTAGAGTCTCCCCGAAAGTGACTGCTAGTCCAGGAATTCCAGCTCCAACGACAGAAACTGGAGACATGGAAACAAACCCAAAAGAGGCGAATTGGCTCAGTGATCAGTGGAACTGGCCAGTTAAAAAAACTGATCGCTTAAAATAAATGATGTAATAATTTTCCTTTTGCTGTTAGAAGTTGAACAAAACCAACTTGGAGGAAGATTGGAGTGTGAGACTGTAAATAAATAATCTTTAGAAACAAGCTTTAAAATCCTCTAACCTACCGTTACCAATATTTGTAAGTGACTTAATAATAAATATAAGCCTAATAATAAATATAAGCCTAAAGTGACTTAGAATATGTGGACCAGACAACCATGTTTGATTGTGCTAGCCACTTCCAGCTGTACACTTTGGTTACATTTACTTGCTTACTTAAACTGAGAAACCTGATCGAACTCTGAGTAAGGGGAAACGCGCTTAGAAAGTCGATTACTGAGATAAAGTCCAGCTCTCATAACAGATTTCCGAAATCAGAGTATGCTGTTTACATACATCAAAGTCAGATTGATTTCTAATAGCACTTTTTACAATGGTGCATTGTCTCAAAGCTGCTTTACAACATTACATTGTCTTAAAGTCCCAAATTGAGCAAACCCAGAGCGCCAGTGTCAAGGAAAAACTCCCTGAATATAGAAGGAAGAAACCTTGGGAGGACCAAGACTCAAAAAGGGACCCGACCTCCTTGGGTGGCCTAGTTTACATGACCACTTATATAATCAGGGAACTGCAGAAATGTGATTATGATCAGAGTATTGTGCATATAAACGGACTGTTTAGATGGGTGATTAAATGAACATCCACATAAATGTCAGGACTGAAAATGTCCCAGCAGAACATTGGCCAGAGTCTCACGCTGTCAGTGTCCTGTACATTTACATTTATATTTATGTCATTTAGTAGGCGCCCTTATTCAGAGCGACTTACAATTAATACAACAATTAATCCCGTTGATACAGCTTTACTTCACCTGTCTGTGGTTTTAATATTATGATTGTGTAGAAAAAAAGTAATGCAAAACAAACACAGTGAAATACGTTTGATTTATTCCCTGAAGCAACATGTTGACTTTGAAAAAAATATATCTCCCAAACACTCTTTTTTTTTTTAATTAAAATATCTGTTTTTTTCATTCTTTTGTAGTCCCACAGGACTGCGTTTCAGGAGTAAGGTCCAGCTTGCCAAACATCTCCAGGTTGACTTGACATGTTTCGACTACAAACAAGGGAAGTTTATGGAGAGTGTCATAACCAAAAGAAAGGTAAACGTTCAACATTTCAGAAAACAATAACTAAAGGTATGTGCCACTTAACGTCCATGATATGTTCTGAAAAAGCTAAAGAAGCTTGATCAGTAATGGTCTTACTGAAGGGTAGCAGCCAAACCATAGCAGAAACCGGAAGGGGAACTGTGATAAAAGGCTAAGATATGCTAAAGTTCACAGACTAGAATCTAGACCATCAGTAAGAGGATTACGGCGAGACGAATTGAAAGTGAAAGCTTGAATTGTTTGTGTCCATTTATGGCCATTATAACATTGCTAAACAGCATATCTAATAGTGGCCTAATACTTTTGCACAGTACTGTAGTTAAAGTGGAAGGCTGTAGCGGTTTAATGGTGGTCTCAAGCCAAAAGACAATACTTAATGCAGGTTTGGAGTGTGAACAAGAATGGAATCTGGGTCAAGATTGGGCATCAAATGTATCTTGTATTGTACGTGAAGGTTCTTAATATGTACAAGTGAACTCTTACATCAACTCATAGATTAATATATATTGAGGTGTTTTTGCTTCATCATTGTTCAGATGGCTTGGATGGCCCACATTAAATAAACCAGTCCATGGACGCAATTAGAATCTAATATAGGTGTCCTTCTGCATTCCCAATTAGTGTGTCGACCTAGACTACTGGGTGTGTAACGATACACTCCGCTCACGATTCGATTTGATATAGGATACTTAGTTCATGATTCAATTTTCACCCGATTCATGATTTTAGGTTCGATGTAAGACGATCCTTTTTCATTTCTGTAGGGTAAACCGTGGAAAACAATGCACATTTTTTGTATGATTTTACACAAAATTGTTTCTTCTGCAGTTAAAAGAATGTGAATCACTTGAGATGAAAAGAACAATTAATAAATCATAAATTGGAAATCAATTTGTGAAAGGCGATATACAAATATCTTTAAACAAATACATGCAAATTGATTCAAATGTATACAGTTTCCTGTGTAGAATAGAAGATGTGCCGCATATGATGTGAAAATCAGATATTTTGAGAACGCATGTAACATCTAAACGATGAACAGCCTAATATTTCTACACCTCTAAGGCCGTCGTAACCTTCTGCGTTTACTTCCTGTGTAAAGTCTTACAATGGTCCTTTGTGCTTTCTCCAGCGCCGAAAGGTCGACCTGAGGGAGGATCACATACGCTCCAGCCTTTCATCTTCCAGAACTGCAACTCCGGACCTGGACATGACTCGCACCCCTGAAAACATACCCCCAACCCCTCAAAACGGGCCTCGCAAACACAAGAGATCGAAGTTCGTCCTGTTCTCACATTCTAACCTTACAGCTAACAACTTGGACATCAGCCCCGTGCAGCTCGCCCGCATTTCCCCCAGCAGTCAGCAGCCCAGTCCCTCGCCCTCTCTCAGACTGGACATTCTCTCAGCACAGACTACTCCACTGCCTCCTCTGGCCCCAGTCAGCCCACCCAAAACACCAGAGAATGATCTGATTTACATAAATGGTCCGACTGCTGACTTGACAAACCTCAGTTCAGCACCTATAAACCAGCTGAATTTGGACCAAACTGAAGGGGAACAACATCATGGCCTCCCACCTATAGAGTGAGTAAAACTCTCTCTTATTATTTAGTTATTCTGACGCACATGGCTGTTTGTGTAATTAAAGCATTGTAAGTAACATGGATACAAGGACTGTGAGCAGGCCAGCTGACATGGATGTGTGGATTGAGAGACTGATGGTTGGCTGGATGCAAATCAGGCATATTTGAGAAGGGATGGAGGGGCAATAAGCAGGCAGATAGACGGTTGGATGAAGGGCTGGATTGATGTTTATGGAGGAACAGTGAGAAGGTTTGTGTAGATGGATGGAGGGACAATAATGAGGCTGTTCTAGATGAATGATGGATGGATCGATTAATACGTTTTAGAAAAATGGATTGATTGATGGATGGATGGATGGATGGATAATGAGCTGGTAAATAGATCAATATAGTTGGATGGATAAATGAAGGGGCACTGTGAAGACTGGAGACGATGGATGGATGAATTGAGAAAGGAGAGCCTTCAAGTGGAGAAGGTTGTATGAAATAATGTAATTGTAAAGAAGGCTTGGGTGAGTGGATGTTTGGTTGGATTGATGGATGGGTGAGTACGTGGATAGAAGGGTTAATAATTCATAGATGAGTGGTCGATGGATGGATAGATAGATGGATAAGTAGATGGATGATAGTGATGATAGTGAGCTGGCCGGTGAGACAGAGCAAACTGGGATTATAGATGGATGAACGGAGAGCCTTCAAGTAGAGATGGTTGGATGAAATGATGTAATTGAAAGGAAGGCTTGGGTGAGTGGATGTGGGATGTTTGGATGGATAGTGAGATTAATAGTTTATAGATTAATGGATGGATGGATATGTAGATGGATAGATAGGTAGTGAGTTAGCCGAGAGAGAATGCATAGGTAGAGGGATAGCTGAAAGGTCACTGAGCATATTGGTGATTATGGGTGGATGGATAGAGGATGGAGATCATGCCAGTAGAGAATGTTAAATGAAATGCATTTGTAGGAAAGGTTTGGAAGAGTGAATGGATGGGTGGATGGGTGAAGGGGTGGACAGGTTAATAGTTTATAGATTAATGGTTAACGGGTGGATATATAGATGGATAGATGGAGATTTTACTGAGCAGACCTTTGTTTATGGATGGATAAATGTAGGTTAGTCAGGAGAGCAGGTTAGATGGAATGTAGTCAGTCATAAGGAAGGTTTAGATAGGTGGATGGTTGGAGGGATGGTCAGATTAGTTTGTTTTTAGCTCTGTAAGGCTAATACTTGACTTAATCCTGTCATTTTGTTACAGAGGCTGTGCAAATTGTGGGCGTAAATACCCTGGAATGGGTCGTGGAAAGCAGCTACTGTGTCCCAAATGCAGACGTGTGTGAATATTACACTGCGCAGATTTTCTGGTTCTGCATATGTCATGTCAGTGCAGAAAGAATCTCACATTTTGTTATTCTTTTTTGTTTTCAGCATCACGGAAGCAGCAGCCGCACATCATCTTTAGGAAGGTAAACTTTTATTTATGATCTGTACTTATTGTATCCTTTTTTCTCTCACTCTCATCCTTTGCTCGTATATGTGTTTAACTCATTTTACAAATAGCACACTTACCGGCCACTTTATTAGGTACACCTTGCTAGTGGCTGGTCGGACCCCTTTTGCCTTTGGGAACGCCTTAATTTTTAAATAGCATAGATGCAAGCAGGAGATGGAAACATTCCTCAGAGCTTTTGGCCCGTGTCGACATAATAGCATCGCACAGTTGCTGCACATTTGTTGGCTGCACATCCATGATGCTCTGTTTGGTTGAGATCGGGGGACTGCGGAGGCCGTTGGAGTACAGTGTCATTGTCATGTTCAAGAAACCAGTATGAGATAAGATGATAATAAGAAGCCATAAAAATGTGATATTTTATGCTCATAAAGGGACACACGTGGTGAGCAACAATACTCAGGTAGTGGAGTGTGGAGTTTAAAACGATGCTCAGTTTGTCTTAGGGGGCTCGTCCTCACCACTACACCAGCAGCCTGAACTGTTGATACAAAGCAGGATGGATCCATTCCGTCATGTTGTATAAATCAAATTCTGACCATCAAAGCAGAAATAGAAAGAAATCGAGACTTAACAGGCCAGGAAACGTTTGTATGTTCTTCTATTGTGCCGTTTTGGTAAATCCATGTGAATGAAAGTCTTTGTTGTCTTTGTATATGATCTAATACCACACCATTAAAACCATCCTGAACAGCAACAGAAGCCATGATGTTTAGAATGACTTTTTTCACGTTGTCAGAAAACAGTAATGCGACGGTGCTTAGTATGATATGGTTTCTTTATAGGTGGGGCAGGATAAGTGGGTACTAGGGAAAGCCAAAAAAGAAATCTCACTGGTATGTATGTTCTAAAAAAATCCCTTTGTATAAATCTTTAGTTACATGAAAGTAAATGCATACAAAGGTTGTTTTACGAGTTTTACAATAGTGTTTTGTTTTTCTTGTTCAGAAAAAGAAGATGCATGCCTTGGGGAAGAAAAGCCATCCTTTTGTGAGTACAAATCCAAATGACTTTGATTAAACACTAACAAGCTGTTCTGAGTCAAATCAAGGATCATAAATAGTAGAGACATTCTGCTAGTCTAGACTAGAAGAAATGTGCACTGATAAATAAACTTAATTCTGGACCTCGCTCAATTCTTCAGGTTCAGCTATTTGGAAAAATTCCCCCAGGTTGTATGCAGCACAGTTGCATAACGACCAACACTGGCACCACGGCATAACAATGGGACTGGTGATCAGTTTAATATGCAGGTGGCCGAGGTCATTAATGACACTGGCCATACGTACCATTCACACAGGACTGGGGAATAGCTGCAGTTAAGGCATTGAGTACTCTGAGGTATACTCTGAGATGAGAGGTGTAGTGTATTCTAAGTATTCTGAGGTATACCTTGAGGTGAGAGGTGTACTATGAGTACCCTAAGGGCCCCTTCTCAGTTCTAGGATAGGCATTAGCTCATTATTACATCATTTAAAGGATTGGAGTCCCTCTATTGTTTTTGTATTAATGCTATTTAATGAAGAAGCAATTAGATTGTCAGTTAGTGTTAACATGTTGCCATTAATTATTACTGTTTGAAGTGACAAATGTGTAATTTATTATTCTCACACTCATGACTGCAAAGCTGTTGAAAATCCATTGTCCTAATGGGAAACTCTTAACCTGTCCTCACTGAATCATGCTTATTTGATTAAATGTTAATGGGTTATTGAGACCTTGGTAAGTGTTTAGCACAGTCATTCTGTCCAATAAAGCAGTTAATTGTTATTTCTCGGGTTGCAGGAAGTGAAATGCATTGGCATTTCAAAAGGCCAAAATGAAACAGCTTTCAGCCGGAGCATACATTTTAGCCTTTATTTAAAAAAAAAAACAAAACTACCAGTTTCAAATCAAATCTAACGTTTTGGGAAACGCCTGAAAGGTTTTAGCATCAATAAATGTGATATCTTACAGATCACATGGGTATTATATAACATTTAACATGTGTTATTTCAAGCATAACACAACTGAGATTCTGAAGAGCTTCAAACAGAATAGAGTCTTAACTCAGACTCTGTCTCCCATTGTTGGTCTTGACTCGGACTTGATGTCTCTCATTGTTGGTCTTGACTTGGACTCGGATCTATCTAATCACTTTCTCTGCTATTTAATCACTTTGACTAAAGAGATTGGGCAAAGTGAATCATTTTACAAAGCTCCTTCTGTGTCTTTTCATTAGCAAATGTTATGTGTTTAGCATAACTAAGCCATTTCCTTGTTCTGTCTCGTTTTAATAAAGCGCTTTTAATTCCCTCCATATTCATTTCTGCTTTCTGTCCAGTCCCAGCCATTTATTCATGCTGTTGATGTTCAAATTAACTGTTTCTAATAAACAGTGGTTTTAATAACTCTTTTCTAGACTTTTCTCTCTTTCATTTGAAAAAAAAAAACATTTTTTTTGGATGGAATGTCTTGCATATCTAGTGAATGAAAAGTAGAATGATTTGGAAGATTATATATTGGTTTGTGCCAAACTTAAGAAAACTCATTGCCTATTCAAAACCCGGTTAAAGACAGTTTTCTTGCTCTATTAAACAAAACATTCAATTGTGCTGCACAATTACAAGTTCAACAATTTAGCCTTGGGACATTGATATGATGCTGCTGAACATGGAGCTTGTAATAGATGATAAGTTGGTAATATCTGAAGAGTAGCGTTCAGTCAGCGCAGTGTGAAACGTTTCAGTTATTGCAGCTGTACTAAGTGCAACTGGTGTGTCGCTTGCAGAAGTCACGAAGACTGATGGCTCAACAGGAAAAAGAGGAGCAAAAGGCGTTAAAGGTGAGATGTAATTCACATCCTTTCAGGCAGAACTTCTGTTACTACATAATGTATGTAACAGTTCATAAGAGCGTTAAAGACTTAGAGTTACAAGAACGAGTCTGTGTTTGTCATTAATATTGGAATAAATCGAATAATCTTACAAATTAGGCTCATCTCATATTCGTATCTGATATCGTAGAATAGTTATAGCTAGGGGGGTGAAGATACACTGATGATTCGATTCTGATCCTGAGCTCACCATTCAATTATTGCAATGATTACATGAGAGTTTTACAATCAATAAAATAAATATACATAATATAATAATGCAATAATCGAATTTATAATATACATAATGTAATAATGCAATAATCAATACATATACATAGTATAATATATAATAATCGAATATAATATACATATAATTAATATAATAATACAGTAATATAATGTACACTGCTCCCTCGTTTATGGGCGGGGTTTACGTTCCAGGATTACCCGCGATAAACGAAAATCCGCGAGGTAGGGACGCTATATTTATTAAAGTATTTATACACTATTTAGAGGTAGAACTTGCAGAACGTTTAGATGGTATCGTAGGGCTTGAATAAATTCAGTCTATAATGAAACTTTCGCAAACTAAGAACACAACACCTGAGATAAAAACTGTCATGTCAGCAAGTAGCGACTCAGGCGGCCGATGCTCTAGTCTTACTTCTCGTTTTTGGTGAGTATTCATCCGCTGAGTAAATACACTATTGTAGTGTTTTTAACTGTTGAATAATCAAGCAACACTCTGAAGTAATGGAACGTTCCCTTTACTTAACACTCCATACATCACTCTCGTATCACACATGCTCCGTCCGTACCGAGCTTACAGAACCTCATATCCTACACACCGAGTAGATACACCAGCTATTTACTGTATATCACAATATTTTATCATTTATAACATTCCTTTATTGTTAGAATTTATATTTGTAATATATTTGGTTATAAATTTTGCGATTTTTTTTAAAAACACGAAACAGTGAAAATCCGCGATATATTTTTTCCATTAATATTTTTTGAAAACCGGCGATGCACCGAGTCGGCGAAAGGTGAACCATGACGTGACAAGGGAACACTGCATATTAGAGTAATAGTAAAATTAAGAAGACAATATAATTGAAAGCAATAATCAAATGTAAATTAGTAATGCATTTCAAATTGACTATTCAGTGATAAGTTATTGGAGGCGCATCGTCTCCTAATAACTAATAACTAAATGATGGCGACATCGTAATTCTTCCGTTACAGGTGGATTTATTTTTCTCTCGCTCTTATCGTACGTCAAAATGACCAACGGACTGTTTACAAACATGACCATTTATTTATCCCAATGCTGTTCGATGGGGTTCAGGTCAGCGTTCGGTGTGAACCAGTAAAGTTCTACACACCCAGCCATGCATGTGCAATGCTATACTGGATTGGAATGAGAGCCTTCCCCAAACTGTTCCAACAAAGTCGGAAGCTTTCAATCATCCAACATGCCTCAATATACTGAAACATTCACTTTTCCATTCACCGGAAATAAGGGACCAAGGCCAGTCCTTGAAAATCGACTCCATAACATTATCCCTCCTCCGCCAAACTTTATCCCAATGCAGCCTGGCACATAACGTTCTCCTGGGAAACCCAGGCTCGTTCATCAGACTGTCAGATGGAGAAGCGCGATTCTTCAATCCACTATACGTTTCCACTGCTCCAGAGTCCATTGGCGGTATTCTTTATTCTGCAGTTATTTGGTATTTGGCGTGTTGGTGACTTTTTATACACTATCAGCCTCAGCACTTCGGTGACCTCGCTCTGTAACTGTACGAGGTCCGACGCTTCATAGAGGAGATGCTGTGGCTCCTACACACTTCCACTCGTCAATAAAACTACTCTCTTTCTAGGAGGAAATACATTTCCCAAACGGACCTGTTTCAGTGGCGGCGTCCTGTTAGCGTGTAGCTGACCACCGTGCTCAAAGTCAGCGCGCTCTTTAGAACGACTCATTCTTTCACAAACCTTTCACAAGGCAGACTGCAAATGGGAATTCGATGATGAAGTGGTGTGTCCCAATACTTTTGCCCATTTGTACTTGGTCCATTCCTAAAAGTTTCCCCTCATGTGCTGTTTCCGTCTTGAATAATGACTCCGAGACATACTACAGCCTAGTGTTTTCAGGAACAACTAAAGAAAGGCTTGTGAAGCCCGTTGCAGGCGTCCAAACACGAGTTCAAGAGTTCAAGCCAGTCTGTGTTGTTACAGCATCTCTATCTCAGCGCAGCTATCAATCAGGCCAATAACCTCTGATCAGCGAGTCTATGTAAATGAGATGTTTTAGGCAGCAGACTGAGTCAATTCTTATTTACACTCAGGCCTTAGGTAACGCAGATTTCACCGACTTACCGAACGCCTGGGACGCTGTGTACCAGAGCATAATGTACAGAGTGTACAACGTAATTCTCTTGGCCGATTCTGATGTCCGATTGCCTCTGTACTAAAGCAGCTAATGGATGTAGCAAGGTAATACACTGCTTACAAAACATGGGGGGATATTAAATTATGGGACATTTTGGGGTATCCCATAATTTTTATGAGCAGTATATAGAGGTTAAGTAGGCTATTAACCCTAATAATCAGGATAATAACTTTGTCAGAGGGCAGACACGCATGCAAAGGGATGCTATGCGGCTCACACCTGTAGTCTCGTACAATAGAGAGACAAGGAGAGAACATACCAAACTGATCAGTATTCAGAAGCAAGGACTGAACCAACACCTAATAACCTCCAAAGCACTGTCAATTAAGTTTTTTTTTTTTCATTAGGCCCCACGTGTTCATCTGGGTCCATAACCATTGCTGCTGCTGCTGCTGCTGTAATAGTGAGCATCCTGCAAAGAGCACACCCAAAGCACACCCCACTGCCTTTAAAGTAGGTTCAAAACAACAGACGTTATGCTTGGTAGATCAACAACCAATGTGTCAGCATCCCTTACCAGTCACACTATCGATCCTAATCAAGCATGTCTGGCTCTGGTGCACTTTCCTCGCACATACGCTTGAAAGAAAAAGTTTGTGAACCCCATGGGAACTACTAAAAGGCAAAGCAAGGACCCTTACCTGATCAGATTGAGGGATTCGGCCGAATCCAGGATCACGTAAACGGTCTGAGGTTGATCTCCAGACAGCAGGACCTGGCTGTTACCCTTCTGGAGATCGGGATGGTCCTTTCCTTCACCCTGGTCCTGAGGTTTTACACAAAAGCTGGACATTTTTTCTCGGAACTCTCTCGCTCAGTAAGACTGAATGAACCTACACAGGCTGAAAGTGCCTCACACAACGTTATCTAGTCTGCTAAGCCAGGCAGATAAGAGGCACGGCTAAAAGAAACGCTTATTATTTTGGTTTGTTCTTAGAATTACGACATCAGCTAAGCCTGAGATAAACAAGCTCAACGTGTCATTATCTAGCTAAAGAAGCTTCACTATTAACCTACAACACTCTCACAGCAGTAGCTTAGTAAACAAAGCCTAGCCTTGCACTAATGTTTCATACAATTTCGTACTATTTTGTAAACACACCCGTTTCCCAGCTAGTTAACTGTCCGTCCTGAGCCTTTATGCCGGCAGAGCCCTGTTTGAAATGATTCCGTCTGGCAGGAGGAGCATCGCTACACCGAGCAACTTTGGAAACGCTCCCGGGTGTCGATTCTTAAAGGAATCGATTCCAAAGCTTGGATTCGATTCAGTAGTGGCGTTGTTGGAATTCGGACAAAGTTGGATCACAGCGGACAGTTAGTAGGAGATGCCATATAAAAATGCAAATATAAAAGATATTTAAAATCAAGTTCAACTGTTTAGCTCTTAGCACTGGTTCTCAAACTTTTAATCAGCTCAGCATTTGCATCTTTAAAGCATTCACTGCTTAAAATAAAACAACTCGAACCAGCTGGTAGGTTGGTGGTTTAGGCTGCTTTTGCCAGCTTGGTCTAGCTGGTCCAGCTGGTCTCCCAGCCTGGTCTATTTGTCACTAGGCTTGTGTAAATTGTCTCCCAACAAGGACTGGTTGCCAACCAGACCGACCTGACAAGTCTAGACTGGGCTAGGTTGGTCTTTTCATCTGTACCAATTTACAATCTGAGCAATTACTGGTTATTCGCCTTGTTCATGCCAGGGGATCAGACTCTTTTATTTATTTATAATCATGTAAACCTACGAGCAATTTACAAGAGGCATTCCTACTACTGGCATGGAAACGGATAGGGCATAGGGAGAACATACCAAACTCAAGCTCTGGTGGCACCAAGGCACTTTGCAAGCCCATGTCAGCAGTGACCCCGGGTTGGAACAGAACTGTGTTAAGATCTTAGAAAGAAGACTTTCATTGATAAAAGATTGAATTCAGACTGGATATTCATGACATGAGACTCCACTCGAAGGTCTGTGAATCAAAAATCAGCAACACAATCACCACGACATTCAACTTCATCCGTCACTACAAAACTGGCCAAAGAAACGTACGTGACTGTGTCTTTTAAGCTGACTTTTTGGCCAGTCAAACATTAGCAGTAAAGACAAGTTTAAGACATGTTAGATTTGGCTTTGAATCGATTGTGTATTTAGTGAGAGGACCAAAGAACCAAATATTTGACGAAATTTCATGATTTCGGGTATCATTCTAACTGTGTATTTGGCACGATGAGTTAAAATACTCCAAGAAGTAATGTGAAAGCATTTGTTAATGTTAAAAATAAAAATTTTGTGACTCTTTTTGATCACTGATTTCAGTGTGTAAACTGGAGTTATAGAACCATCATTTAGTTCGATTGTTATGAGACTTGTTTGTGTACTTATGCCTTACAGCAGAGACTGGATTTGAGCTGCTTGAATATTACCACAGAAACTTGGGACTTGTTTGAGACTTGGAGGTTTATATTTGAGACTTGTCTGTGAGTACAGAAATCTGAAATGGGGTGAACATACCAAATCTCAATTATTTTTTTTTTTAAAGCAAGGTTTGCATACTGTTGTTGTACTAACCTCAGTTACCTCATTTTCACTTATACAGTATATCGAACACTGAAGCTTTTATCTTGAATATCGGTATAATCTTTTAATGTAATCGATTAAACTGACATTTTATGTTTTCTCAAACAAGTGAAGAGCGCTAATATAATTAATATTTTTTTTAAACAACGGCTCGACGGCTTTACCGCTTTTTTTGGTTCGAAAACAACAGTTGTTGAAACCGACTTGGTGAATCGACTCTTTAGATCGACACTATCGCGACTCCCTGTA
>JAUZST010007734.1:0-13988 GCA_034779995.1 Parotocinclus haroldoi | reverse complement strand
TCTGTTCTACAGAATGAAATGTCTGAATGATGCTCATCCAAGACTGGTGATTCCATACTTTTTGCCAGGGGTTGTATTATCCAAACTCCCGTTATCTGAAATCCTGCTACAGCCTGCAGTATTTTAATACCATAGGTATAATGTTAAATATAAAGGAGTACCATTTGTTTCCTCTAAGGAAATAAAAATGATGCCGTCGTCATCTGAATATTATCTGATCCATTCTAGACAAGATTCATATCAATGGCAGTGTTTGTTTGTATAATATTTTGTCTGTGGTATTGTATTTCAGGAAGAGGTTTGAAATCCCATGCGTATACCCATAGTGTTCAGTTCACACATCATGTCTTCCTAAATCTCCACACCCTCAAGTTCTACTGTTTACCCGACAACTATGAGATCATTGATTCATCGCTTGAGGACATCACGGTAAGGAAGCGTGAAAACTGTAAAGCATGCGAACACTGCACTAAGCAGTAGTATTGTGTATTCAGGTGCTATTGTCTTATATGCTTCCTTAACGAATTGGTTTTTAGTGATTGTTAGCTTTACCTGTCAAAAACGTTATTTATTGACAATAACTATTCATATTTAGTAACTATAAGGTTTTGGTTAATTTATTGATAATGTGTTAATGGTATTTGGAAAATATGTTCTAGGTCTACTATTCACTAAGAAATGCTTTAGATTGTGTCGGGTGGATATAATTATACTATATTATATTTACTTGAATTTGACAGAGCACTGGCTTGTTGAGTTATTATTTTTTCATGCAGTGTTTCCTGACACTATGCAAAAGGACAGATTGCTTGCTTTTGTTAAATATACTGTTGGAATGCTTTATTTCAGTAATTTCTTTCATTTTTTTCTTAACTTAAATTTGATCTGTCTTATAATATGAACTAATCTTTGTTGTCTATAGTACGTGCTGAAGCCAACCTTTACCAAACAGCACATAGCAAATTTGGATAAGCAGGGAAAGCTCTACAGGGCCTACGATGGGTCCACATACCTGCCTGGCATTGTGGGTCTTAATAATATAAAGGCCAATGATTACGCCAATGTCGTTCTACAGGTAAGATTGATTAGCCCTCTATATATACATATATATACAACCACAATTCCTATGAAGTTGGGACATTGAGTAAAACGTATATAAAAACAGAATATGATCATACGACCATATTCAATTAAATACACTGCAAAGACAATGGATAAACTTTCTTCTTTTTTTTTTTTTTGCAAAAATTCACTAATTTGGAATTTGATGCATGCATCATGTTCCAAAAAAGTTGAGACTATGTTACATCACCTTTCCTTTTAACAACACTCAATAAGCATTTGAAAGCTGAGGACATTAATTGTTAAAGCTTTGTAGGTGGAATTCTTTCCCATTTTTGCTTGATCTGCAACTTCAGTAGCTTAATAGTTCGTTGTGTCCGTTTTCGTATTTTATGCCTCATAATGCACCACGTATTTTAATGGGAGACAGGCAAGCCAGTCTAGTACCCGCTCTCTTTTACTATGAAGCCACGCTGTTGTAACACGTCCAGAATGTGGTTGGCATTGTCATGCTGAAATAAACAGGGATGTCACTGAAAAAAAAAAAACATTGCTTGGATGGCAGCTTATGTTGCTCCAAAACCTATATGTACCTTTACCCATGCCATGGGGGCATTAACACACGCCCATACCATCAGAGATGCTGACTTTTGAACTTTCTGAACTTATTTTTGAACCGATAACTATCCGGACAGTCCTTTTTCTCTTTGTTGTTATATGGCTTTTACTTGGCATGGACTTTGCATGAACTGTGTTCACTGACAATGATTTTCTGAAGTGTTCCTGAGCCCATGTGGTAATATCTCTTACCGAATTATGATCCTGAGGGATCAAAGGTCACAGGCATTCAGTGTTGGTTTTCCAACTTGCTGCTTTCTTGCAGAGATTTCCCCAGATATTCTAAAGCTATTGATGATATTATTATTATTATATTTCTCAGCTGCTCAAAAAATATACTGCTTCTCTCTGTCTTCGTTCGAGGGCTCAGAATTTGTTAGTCGTTCCCCGCACACGACTAAAAACTAGGGGAGAACGAGCCTTTTAGTCAGTGGCATCAAGGTTGTGGAACAGTCTACCTTTACATCTACGCTCATGGGAGTCTGTGGATTCTTTTAAAGAACAGTTTAAAAAAATCTTTTTAAAAATGCATTTTGTTGAGAAGTTGTTTTATATGCATGTACAGCGCTTTGTGACTAGTGTCTGTGAAAAGCGCTACATAAATAAAATGTAATTACTTTCTACAGAAGTTAGCGCTAGCGTATATTAGCGCCGATAACACACTGTTTCATTTGCATAACAACAGAGGAACTAATTAGCGATCGTTTACGGATCATTATAGCCCACCTTAATGTAAAAGAAAAGTAAAACCAAGAATGCAGCGAAGCGCTCTGTATACTGTTCCCAAGGACCCCTTAGGCGCCCAACAACATTCCTGATGCAAAACAATAAATTCAGCACTGAACAGTTCCTGCACCAAATACAGTGATTCTAGGGAGTTTACAACAGTTGTTCTTAAACTGTTTGGAATATTTGCTCATGCAGTTGTTCATAAATTGGTGAGCCTCACCCCATCCTTAGTTGTGAATGACTGAGCCTTTCGGGGATGCTCTCATTATAGCCAATCATAACACTCACCAGTTACCAGTTACCAGTTAACCTGTTCACCTGTGGATTGTTCTAAACAGGTGGGCTTTGAGCATTCCTCAACTTTCCTAGTCTTCCTAGCCTGTCCCAACTGTTTTGGAATGTGTTGCAGGCATAGTTTTCCAAATGAGTGAATATTTGCAAAAAAACAAAAAACAAAGTTTATCCGTTTGAACATTAGATATCTTGTCTTTGTAGTGTATTCAATTGAATATGAGTTGAAAAGGACTTACACATCATTGTATTCTGTTTTTATTTGTTTTACACAACGTCCCAACTTAATTGGAATTGAGGTCATATATTTTAAACAACTAAACCCTTAAAGTAACCCAGTCTCACTGGCAGTGTCTGAGGGAAGGAAATCTTCAGGACCTCTACCCAGAAAGAGTCAGATCTTCATGGTGAATTAAATTTAGCGTCAGTGGATGGATACACATAATGGGCATTTAGTGAAAAAATAAATAAACTCATGCAGGAAGCAGAGACACAGGAGAGTTATATACTGCTTTTAGGTGGAAAATTAGGGGATATTTTGAAATTTTTGTCAGCAGTATAGTTTGATTGGATTTCATTCCTAATTCAACTTTTTTTTTAAAGTCCTGCATGCATATAAAAATCATAAGAGGGGTTCATTATGTTTTTTACGGTTTTGAGTAAGGCTAAATAATTGCTTGTTTTAGTGAATAAATAATTGTGCTGAAATCACCTACCCTAAACTAACTTGTTAATTAGTTGATAATTTAATTTCATTAGTTAGTATACATAATATACTATGTTTATGTTTGATTTAGTTTAGGTAGCCAGCTGTTCTACTTGTTTTTTAATTAAATACATTGGTTTATTAAATTTGTTATATTTAGGTTTTTGGAGTTGTTAGGTAAACTGCTGAATATGTTTGTAAATTGTTTATGCACATTACATTTGTTGCCAAAAGTATTGATAATGGCACAGAATTATGGTTTTCTGTGAGTTTGCTGTTCAGCTTTTTCGACCTTTTGTGAGATATTTGTCTGGAATAATGAAGTATAATTATTGTTTTTATTTATATATATATATAAGCATATCATTCGTTTCAATTTGATTGACAAATATATCTTGAAGACTTCTGCAATTCGCCTCGGCATGTTGGATATCAGCTTCAGTGCAAAATTTTGAATGATGGCAACACATTCTTGCGCTTGGATTTGATCATTTGATGTTTCTGGGGTATTGTTTGCCCACCCTCTTTCTGAGGATAAACTGCAGGTTCTCATTGGGATTGAGTTTTGCGGAGTTTAATTGGTATGTACCCAGAATTTTAATTTTTTTTTACCAAGCCACTTGGTTAACATTTTGCCTTGTGGCATCGGGCTGCATCATGGTAACAGTGTTGTACATGTCCAAATTGCTTCTGAATTGTTGGAAGATCTTGGAGCTCTTGGAGTAAACCTAATTCATGGCAGTGTTTTGGGCAATATTTGAGCGAACCCACTCCCCAGGATGAGAAGCAACCCTACACATAAATGGTCTCCGGATGATTTACTGTTGGCAGCACATAGGACTCATGGTAGCACTTATTTTTTCTTATCTGGACAATCTTTTTCCAGATGTTCCAGACAGTCTAAAGGGGGCTTCATTAGAGAAATGACCCCAGTTCTCTGCAGTCCAATCCCTATACACCCTGCAGAATGCTGGTCCTGATGCTTGCTTGACTTTCTTGGGCACCATGAAACCTTCTTCACTGCAATTGAGTGACACTTTACTGAAGTTCTTGATGATTCTGTAACTGGTTGATTGAGGCACTAGCTTATAAGCAACAATGTCCTATTAATTACCACCATAAAAACTGATGCAGCAAACTCTGTGAACTAAACGAAAATTTGCGCAATTCTCAAAGCGTTTGGTCTGGACTGTGTAGTAACTTGGTGAGAACTTTTTCAGTTATTGAATTATACAACCCAGTGTTACACATTTATTTTTCCAAAGGCTCTGTGCAATGTACCTCCTCTACGCAACTACTTCTTAGAAGAGGAGAATTACTGTGGAATCCGGCGGCCACCCGGTGACATCATGTTCTTGCTGGTGCAACGCTTCGGTGAGCTCATGCGCAAACTCTGGAATCCACGCAACTTTAAGGCCCATGTCTCACCACATGAAATGCTGCAAGCTGTGGTGCTTTGCAGCAAGAAAACCTTCCAAATAACCAAGCAAGGTAATGCACACCAAAATAACATAAGCAAATAGGAGCAGGATTCAGACATTAAGTTGAATTTGAGGTTTTGCAGCTTGTGATTTTTGTAATGTTAATGTGGAAATGGAGATCCAGGTAGAAAATGTGAGAATGTTCTCTTTTTTTCTGTAGGGGATGCTGTGGACTTTCTTTCTTGGTTTTTAAATGCGTTACACGGAGCCCTCGGTGGGACCAAGAAGAAACCATGTGAGTTTCAGCTTCTGCTCAACAATTTCTTTTGGGTTTTAATAAAACATACATAAAACATTGTTCATGTGTGTCAACCTAAATAAACTAATGTCAGCATTTTAACCAAATAAATTTAACCAAAATACATTACTTCCTTATATTTGTTCTAAATAGGTAATGTGATTTTATTTATTGTTGAAATATGTGTCCAATGCCTTTGTTATGAAAAGGAAGTTTGTTATGATGTCAGTGAAAATGCAGTGAAAGTGGATTTATGGAAACCAAGTAAGCCATGGGATTGCATAATTTAGTGCAGAAGGCAATGTTTGAACTCAGTGTGAACTTCTGAGCCATATATTAATTGTGATTGCCCTACTAATTACTTCTGATTTTAAGAAAGTAAATTTTAGTAGATAAGATTTTCACAAAATAAGCAAATATTTGTTTACTAAAAGTCGCTTCATTTTATGCCCCACATTGGAAACTGTATTCATACAAGCTACATCAAAGGCGATTCAGTCTGTGAAGAAGTTAAGTGAAATAATCTGATATTAAATTGGCTTATTATATTAATAAATATTGCTTATTAATAAAATAATGTTACCACATCAATTTTTTCCACAATGTCATGGTTTCTAATTAAAAAGTTTAATTTTAGAATGTTTTTAGTTTTTCGTTTTTAATATTCATGTTTTGTTGCTATTATCTTGCAGCCATCGTTACAAAAGTCTTTCAGGGGTCAATGCGTATTTTCTCAAAGAAGCTTCCCCATCCAGATTTGGTGAGTGACACACTGTTTTTGGGGGATAGGATTGTTCACAGTACAAAATTACATGCCCTGTCCTGATATTTTTCTTATTTTTGGGTTTATCACACGATGTTCCTCTTTTGATAAAAGGGGAACCATGAATGCCAGCATGTACTGACGTTCTGAAGCAGAGCATGATCTCCTTAATTCAGAAACTAGACCAAAAAACAGAACAGAAAACCAGTCAGTATCTGATGTGACCACCATTGGCCTCACACAGTGCAACACATCTCCTTTACATAGAATTGATCAGGTTGTTGGCTGTGGCTAGTGGAATGTTAGTCCACTCTTTAATGGCTGTGTGAAGTTACTGGATATTGCCAGGAACCGGAACACACCATTGTATATGCCGATACAGAGCTTTCGAAACCTGCTCAGTGGGTGACATGTCCGGTGTGTATACTGGCCGTGCAAGAATGCAAGATGTTTTAGCTTCCAGGAATAGTGTAGTACAGAATCTTGTGGTTGTGCTTTATCATACTGCAATATGAGGTGATGGTCGTGGATGAATGGTACAGCATGGGCCTCAGGATCTCTAAATCCTATATATCAAAATACCATTGATGATGCATTATATTTGATTATATATGTTTATGCATTATATAATGCACCTGTGTTTGCTGTCCATAACATACCATAACCTCACCGCCACCATGGGCCACTCGATTCACAATGCTGACATCAGCAAACTGCTCACCCATGCAACACCATAGACGCAGTCTGTCATCTGCCTTGTACAGTGAAAGCCAGGATTCGTCCGTCAAAAGAACACCTATCCAAAGTTCCATACACCATTGAATGTGCACACTAAAGTTGATTACGACAACGAACTGCAGTCAGATGGAGACTCCGATGAGGATTTCGAGCATGCAGATGAGATTCCCTGAGAGTTCCTAACAGTTTGTGCAGGAATTCTTTTGGTTATGCAAAATGATTATTGGGGCAGGTTGCTGCAGGTTTCATGTAGTTCTTGACGAAGTTTGCTCACACTGTAGTAGGATTTTGGCCCACTCCTCCATACAGATCTTCTTCAGATCTTTTAGGTTTCAGGGTTGTCACTGGGAAACACTGAGTTTCGGCTCCCTCCAAATATTTTCTGTTGGGTTCAGTTCTGAAGACAGAGCCACACCTTAATAGCTCTGGCTGTGTGTTTTCGGTCATTGTCATGCTGGAAGACCCAACCACCACCCATCTTCAATACTCTTACTGAGGGCCTTAACATTTGTTGGCGTGAGTAGGGGGACCTTGCGTGTCCTGCAGGATATTAATCATTTTAATGATGCCTGTTTCCTGATCTTTCTCAGAATCATCCTTACCCCACGATGTGAAATCTTTCATGGAACCCCAGACCGAGCGTGTTTCTTCCATTTTTTAGTAATTGCACCAACAGTGGTTGCCATCTCACCAAGCTGCTTGCTTATTGTCCTGTAGCCCATC
The DNA here is from genome assembly GCA_034779995.1 of Parotocinclus haroldoi. Taxonomy (NCBI): domain Eukaryota; kingdom Metazoa; phylum Chordata; class Actinopteri; order Siluriformes; family Loricariidae; genus Parotocinclus; species Parotocinclus haroldoi. The sequence goes on along the minus strand of JAUZST010007734.1, from coordinate 6,639 downwards.
CCAGCCTTGTGCAGGTCTACAATTTTGTCCCTGGTGTCCTTAGACAGCTTTGGTTTTGGGCATGGTGAAGATGTTGGAGTGTGATTGATTTAGTGTTTGGACAGGTGTCTTTTATACAGGTAATGAATTCAAACCGGTTAACGAGCATTTACATTGCATTGGCTATTGTATGTAATCCACAGATAATTTAGAGTGCATGCAATTATAAACCAACAGACCTTTGTGCAAAAGGTTTTTTTGTTTGTTTGTTTTCTGGAATGCTGGAATACAATTGCTACAAATGACTATGACATAAGGCACTTTTCACACGTAATCCATCTAATAAGAGCATCTTGCGAATCCAAAGCTATGTTTTCTCCCTTGTTTGTTACGTTATGGATCCAGGGGTAGCAGTAAAATGTTGAATGGGGAGTGGAGACCTAAGTGTTTGGGGCGTAATGGAGGAAACAATTCAAGACACGGATGCACAACGTATAGACAGTGTATTTACGCTAAGCTAGGTCACACAGGGTCAGATCAGAGACACACCACACAGGGACCCAATGTTCAATCTCCTAGACCACCTTCCTGGCTGAAGTAGTCCTTTACAGCCACCAGCTCCCTCTGACAGCTCCGCCTAGTGGCAAGGGGATGAACTCCAGGGTACACAGCTCCGCCTAGTGGCAAGAGGACACAGGGCACACAGAGGAGAGAAGGAGAAAGGACAGCTCATACCCCAAACAGGCAACAGGCAATCAGCCGTAACATGTTCTTTGGGAAAATGTGATGCGTCTGCAAAAATCATTTTAACTCAAGGTCTTGGTTAATGTGAACTATCAATCTTATGTAGGGCTCACAAAAATTCCGTTATGTGTAATGCATTGAGCATACATCTCTGTTGTGGAGACATGGAGACATATCCTGTTTATTATCAAAGCTGTCTTTTAAGGGATTTAAATGGCACCATATCCCCATATCCTTCGCCAAGTATAGTATGTGATAGCGTAGCATGTCTTATAATATCATTATGATGCAGGATCCATGACAAGCTAAAGTTGATCCTATCTGATCAATTTTATTTTATTGAACATCCACAGCCTGTAGAGGAGAAAGAGGCACTACTACAGAAGGAAGAATACCAGGAAAAGATGCTGGAATCCACCTTCCTGTACCTTACCCTTGACCTACCAACAGCACCCCTGTACAAAGATGAGAAAGAGCAGCTGATCATTCCTCAGGTCCCTCTCTTCAACATTCTGACAAAGTTCAATGGTAACACAGAGAAGGTACTGGCAATGAGAGCTTCTATTTATTTATTTAAATAATACACTAATGCTCTACACAGGACATTATTACAGAATTGCATGTTTCTTAAATAGTTTTTTCTAACTTTTCTGAAACTGTAGAATCTCTTAAGGAGATCTAAAGCGTATGCTGAGGCCAGCAGTAAGAGATTAGTATGCTATTTGTAGTCTGGGTGGTTATGAAAACAAAAAGGTTTGGCCAGTTGCTCATGAGGAACAATGTTTTATTTATTTCTGTAACAGGAGTACAAAACATACAAAGAAAACTTCCTCAAAAGGTTTCAGCTTGTCAAACTTCCACCTTACCTTATCTTCTACATCAAACGATTCACCAAGAATAACTTTTTTGTTGAAAAGAACCCCACCATAGTCAACTTCCCCATCACGTAAGTTTCATATTTGTTTTGTTGTATTTATTTAAATAACCGGGACAATACACATTAATCAACATCATTATTTAATAATGTATATGTGCCAGATTTAGTCAGATGGCTAATTTTATCTGGTGCCCCTGGTCAGATTGGTGTTCTAAAGGGACACAACACAATAAACGTAATAAATAAAAACGCATAATTTTAATAAAATACTACATTAAACAAAGCCATCCATTATGCTGATTAAATTTGTGTGCTTAATAACCAGGCTTTTAAACTTCTGCAGAACAAACCCTCGATGTTAACCCTTTTCATTCAGAGGGGAGAGAATTTCAGTCATGTGAAGCACGGAAAGAAAAAACAGTCTGGCCAAAAACACTTTTGCTTAGTGGAACAATACAGTCACCTCTTGATCTCTTGTGGTAGACCTTGTTGACCTATTTGTGACTTTACACACAAATCCTTCTAGCACAGAACTGGAAGGATGCTTCTGGGTCTATAGTTATGAACATCTGTTTGATTTCCTGTTTTTGTGAATTCCCTGTTCAAATGACTGATTTCTAACCCTCATTAACAGACCCAGGAAAACATCCTTATTAGTTTTTAGAAAGAAAGAATCCATTCTATAGACATCTTTAGCCCTGGAATTCTTCATAGAGCTAATGATCATTTCTACTTTTGATTCTGAAATTTTATTGAATGAGAATTAGGCTAAGTATAGACTCTGGCTCAGTGTTTTCACTATATAATCAACATATTATGAAGATACATAAACTGCTCACAAAAAAATAGGGGACCTCCTCCTTACCATACGTGCATATATACAATGAGGAAAAGAAGCAAGTTTTCCCATCAATAAGGAATGGAGAGATTTGTAATTTCTATTGTAGGTACACTTCAACTGTGAGAGACAGAATAAAAATAAACCTCAGAAAACCACATTGTATGATTAAAAAAAAATTATAATTACTTTGCATTTTATTATGTAAATAAATATAAATAAACAAATTATAAAATAAATAAATATTAAATACATTAAATATTAAATAAATATGTATTTAATACAATAGAAAAACAGAATTGAATATTTAGTAGAGACAATCTGTTTGTAATTGTAGATGTCAGATGTTTTCTGTAGTTCTTGACCAAGTTTGCACACTACAGCAGGGCTTTTGGCTCATTCCTCCATCCAGATCTTGTCCTTAGACAGCTATTTGATCTTGGGAATGGTGCAGAGGTTGAAGTGTGATTGATTGAGTGTGTGGACAAGCGAGGTGCATTTTCCATACCATCCCAGCTTTTTGTGTTTGTTTATTAAAGACTTCTTTTAGAGAATAATTTTTATTTTTATTTGCAGCTTTACAATCTCATATTATCTTAAAAGGCCAATCCCAAATTGAGCAAACCTAGGACGACAGTGGGGAAAGGAAAAACTCCCTGAATGAAGAAGGAAGAATTGTTTCATATCATCGTTATTTAGTACTAATTTTAGCACTAAATGAATGAATGAATGAATGAATGTTAGTAATTTGATGTATTGATTTCTTGTGTATTCTGTTTTCAATGCTAACCCTTCATAGGAATGTGGACTTGCGTGAGTACCTCACAGAGGAGGCCCAGGCTACTGAGAAGGTCACAACTTATGACTTAGTGGCCAACATAGTGCATGATGGGAAACCATCAGAGGGCTCATACCGGATTCATGTCTTGCATCACGTTAGTGGTTTTAAACTCCTCTGGTTAATCTAGTTTTTGCAACTTGGTGAAGGTTTTAAATGTTTTTGTCTCTGATCATTCACAGGGCACAGGGAAGTGGTATGAGCTGCAGGACTTACAGGTGATTGATATCTTGCCACAGATGATCACGCTATCGGAGGCATATATACAGGTTTGCATACCAAAATAATTGAAATATTGATATGAATGAAAGTTATCACTTTAGTAAAGGGGAAACAATACGATTATATTATTAATTCTTCTTTCCAGATATGGAAAAGACAAAGTGAAGGAAGTGAAGAAAGTCATACAGGGGCCTGATAGATGATGACCGGTAGCTGGACTGCAGGATTTTGGCAGAAATGATTTCAATTTGACAAATCCTAGAGCTGTTTACAGCATTTGTATTACTTCTTTAGTTTAAATAATACATTGCATTCACACTATTTCTGTCTCTAATTTCCCATTGCTTTTATATTCATTTTGAATGTTGTGGATGTAGTAAAATATGTTGTCTATTAAAATAATTTTAAAAAATCGATTTGCCACTGTATCTTTTAATGTCAGGATGTGAGGTGTGTTGGGACCAAAAACAGATTTACAGGCAAAATTACTTTTACCTGTTTTACAGGCAACTCTTCTTTTACCTGTACTCTGTAAAGCCTGACACCCATAGCATAACACATATGTGAGGCCCATCTATACTGATGTGGTGATGGTGTGTTAGTGTGAGATGAGTGGATCAGATCCAGCAGTGCAGTTAGAGTCCACCAATTACCAGCATTTAGGCAGAATTTTCTGAGCACTTACTCTGAGAACGATTTGAGGATTAACACCGACTGTGCAGCAACATTTAGCTTATGTATCAGACTTTACATCTACAATGTGGAATAATAAGGTGAATGTTTATAATTTATGATACAGCGAGAACAGTGTTTTAAAACTCCAGCAGCACTGATCTGTCCGATCCAATCATACTAGCTCAACGTCAAACTACCTGATCTGTGCTGTTCCTGACAATTAGAGAACAGAGTAAAAGGGACAAACGTAGTATGGATGGGACAGATGGTACTACAGACTAATTGTAGAACTTCAAAATGCAGCGAGCACTCAATATAAAAGAAAAAAGTCATTGTTTACAGCTTATTAAGCACACGTCTACATTCAACTTGTGGTTGTTGAAATGTCAAAGTATTTTTGTTTATTTGGGAGGTTGGATTGTCTGCTTGTTTTTCACATGATTACTCAGGATTGTTGCTGGGCATGTGTGTTTTCCAGATTTCATCAGTCTGTGTGTAGCTTCAGTTGCCAGTTCTTAGCTGACAATAGTGGCATCTGCTGCCCATCTGCTTCATGGTTCAACATGTGCATTCTGCATAGCTTGGTTGTAGAGGTGACATGGTGGAGCATTGGTTAGAGCTCCTGCGTCCCTTGTTCGATGGAGTTTGGGGCCTCTTTGTGTCTTGGTCCTTGAAACGTTTATTCTTCGTGACAATAAGGGAGTTTTTCCTTTCCACTGTTGCCTGTAATCTTTCCTGTAGTCGTTGGAGTAAATCGTTATAAAGCTGCTTTGAAATAATGCTCTGTTGTAAAGAATCCCTGCAGAATAACATTTGACTTTGGCTTTTCAGAATTACAAACAAAATGATCAGATTACCGGTATTAAAAAGTTAAGTTTGAATGTGATACTATATTATTTGCCTTCAGTTTCACACCTGACTACATTTTTATCACAATAGTTGTATCACAATCATGTTATAAATGCAAAGTAAAAATCAATCAACAATGGTTCTTTTATGAAAATCTGAGTTTATTTAAAATCATTAATGCTGTTAGCTGTGTCGATAAACACAATTCCAGATTTTATGTTTTTTATTACAGGTGGGACTAAAAAAACAATATGATAGTAAGCTATCATTTACATAGTTTGTAAAGCAAAACATCAGGTTGCAAATCAAAATTATGGACAGATTCCGTGCTTGGAGAGCCTTCATTATTTGTTCTTCGTGCAGAAGAACTTCTGAAAAATAGATATAAAATTAGGAGTTAAAAAACAATATATTACACTTCATTGCATTGCACACACATATTCAGACTTGCATGTCTTTGGACTGAGGATGGAAACCCGGAGTACCCGGAGTAAACCCATGCAGATGCATGGAGGACCCAGGCCGATCCACCTCTGAAAGTGAGCACAGGACTTTCTTGCTGGTAGCAGTGCTACCCACTGAGTAACCCTCTCAAGTAGAGAAGGACTGCCTGATCTACTCCAGTACCTGTTCAATGACCTGAAGAGAGCTGGGACCACAGTCTCAAAGATGACCGTTAGTAACACATTACACCTTCATGGATTGAAATCCTGCAGGGCACGTAAGGTCCACCTGCTCATGCCAGCAAATCTTCAGGCCCTTCTGAAGTTCACCAATGACCTTCTGGATGGTCCAGAGTAGGCATAGGAGAAGGTCATGTGGTCAAATGAGACCAAAATAGAGCTTTCTGGTATGAACTCGCCATGTTTGGAGGAAGAAGAAGGATGAGTATAACCCCAAGAAAACTGTCCCGACCGTGAAGCATGGGGGTGGAAGCATCATATTTTGGGGGTGCTTTCTCCAAAGGGGACAGGACACCTGCACTGTATTGAAGAGAGGATGGATGGAGTCATGTATCGCAAAATTTTGGCCAACAACATCCTTCCCTTAGTAAGAGTATTGAAGATGGGTCGTGGCTGGATCTTCCAACATAACAATGACCTGTAACACACAACCAGAGCATCCAAGAAGCGGCTCTGTAAGAAGTAGCCCTGTAAGAGGCGGCCCTGTAAGAGGCGGCTCTGTAAGAAGCGGCCCTGTAAGAAGCGGCCCTGTATGAGGCGGCTCTGTAAAAAGCAGCCCTGTAAGAGGCGGCCCTGTAAGAGGCGGCCCTGCAAGAGGCGGCCCTGCAAGAGGCAGCCCTGTAAGAGGCGGCTCTGTAAGAAGTAGCCCTGTAAGAGGCGGCCCTGTAAGAGGCGGCTCTGTAAGAAGCGGCTCTGTAAGAAGTAGAACTGTAAGAGGCGGCCCTGTAAGAGGCGGCCCTGCAAGAGGCGGCCCTGTAAGAGGCGGCTCTGTAAGAAGTAGCCCTGTAAGAGGCGGCCCTGTAAGAGGCGGCTCTGTAAGAAGTAGAACTGTAAGAGGCGGCTTGAAAGAGAGAGAGAGAGAGAGAGAGAGAAAGAGAGAGAGAGAGAAAGAGAGAGAGAGAGAAAGAGAGAGAGAGAGAAAGAGAGAGAGAGA